>JAFEMH010007662.1:0-80430 GCA_022495995.1 Adenophora triphylla var. japonica
CTACATCAAACAAAACATTAAATGCATGTGGAAGACGATGATAATCTTTGGTACTAAGGATTCCTAATGACACGACTATCATGAGATTTAATCATGACATATATAACCATAGACCATGTCATAAATCTCATTGATGGGTCGATCCAGTAGGGTGTTCTCTAACGAAGTACCTATAAGTGTAATGTGTATCCCCATGTAAATGTCGTATCCGTGATTATCTATTACCAACTTATACTAGTTATTCACAATAACTAGGGGACACATAATATTATTATAAACATGTAAAACATATAATACTTTCAAAGATAAATATTCTCTATTATAAATGGTAATGACGATTACATGACGGGGTATTAACTATAAGTCAAATTAGGTATACGCACAGGGCAAAACATTAACAATCTCCCACTTGCACTAGGCCCATTCTCATATGTATCGTATACCCATGGACCTAACATGATCATCATGCTTGCTTGTGCGAGGGGCTTTGTAAGCGGATCCCCTGTCGTTATCGATCGGTTGATACTTCTGCATATCTTAACGTCTCCTCTTTCTATGAATTCTTGAATGAGGTGGAAATGACGCTCTAAGTATGTGTTTGGAATCGTTGATGTGACCTTGATTCCTTTGTTTGGGCAGTGGCACCATTGTTGTCACAATAAAGTTCCACCGGATTAGTGATACTTGGAACGACTTCCAAATCACTAATGAACTTCTTGATCCAAAAAGCGCCTCTTTAAGCCATTGCATGATGCCGCTATATATTCGACCTCGGTTATAGAATCGGCTATGGAACTCAGCTTGGAACTCTTCCAACAAATAGCACCTCCGTTAAGCATAAACATAAACCTAGATTGCGATCTAAAATCATCTTTGTCGGTTTGAAAGCTTGCACACCCTTTATAACAAGATCATCTTCCATCCCTCCAAATACCAAGAACGCATCCTTAGTCCTTCTTAAGTACTTAAGGATCGTCTTAATTGCCATCGATGGTTTTCACCAGGATCAGATTGGTATTGACTCGTCATGCATAGAGCATATGATACATCATGTCTAGTACAAATCATGGCATACATGATAGATCCAATAGCCAAAGCGTATGGAATCTCATTTATTCTCTTTCGCTCACCAGTTGTCTTAGGACACTGAGTCTTGCTAAGAAGTATACCATGGCCCGTGGCAAGTTTCCTCTCTTAGAATTTTCCATCTTGAATCTTCTAAGAACTTTGTCGATGTAAGTACTTTGACTCAAACCAATCATCCTTTTAGATCTATCTCTATATATCTTGATGCCAAGGATGTAGGCGGCTTGGCCCATATCTTTCATTGAGAAACACTTCCCTAACCAAGGCCGGTCACGGAGGGTGCAGGAATATCATTTCAATAAGTAAGATATCATCGACATACAATATTAGAAATAGTACTACGCTCCCATTTGAACTTTATGTATACACATGGTTCATCTTTGTTCTTGATGAAGCCAATCTCTTTGATCGATTCATCAAAATGACGATTCCAACTCCTAGAAGCTTGTTTCAATCCATATATGGATCTTTGCAACTTGCATACTTTGTTAGAAATTCTTGGATCGACAAGCCCTTCAAGTGTGTCATGTACACATCCTCAAATAGCTTCCCATTTAGGAAAGCTATTTTGACATCTGTTTGCCATATCTCATAGTCATAATATGCGCCTATGGCAATTAAAATTCTAACGAGACTTAAGCATTGCAATTTGGAGAAAAGGTTTTATCATAGTCATTACCATGAATTTGCCTATATCCCTTTGCTACAAGCCTAGCCTTGTAAGTATGTACCTTCCCGTCCACGTCGGTCTTCTTCTTGAAGACCCACTTTGCACCCTATGGTTTTTACACCTTCGGGTGGATCAATCAAGTTTCAAACTTGATTATCATGCATGGATAGTAATTCGATTCCATGGCTCCTAGCCATTTATTCGAATCAAGAGTGGACATCGTCTCTTGATAAGAAGTAGGTTCATCATTCTCAATGACTTCCACTTCATTACTTTCCGATACGAGAAATCCATATCTCTTGAGTTTGGATCGTAACCTATCCGATCTATGATGGACTTGTGCATCTTGAACCGGTTCCCTGACTCCTTGTGAACTTGATTCCGTCTCTACTCTCGGTTCCATGTTATCTTCGGGCTCTTGAACTTCTTCAAGATTAATTTTACTCCCACTAGATCCTTTATTGGCTTGTTTCTCAAGAAACGTATCATATTGAGCACCAAACACTTTGTTCTCATTGCGGTTGTAAAAGTAATATCCTTTAGTTTCTTAAGGATAAACAACGAAAATAACTTTGTCAGATTTTGGTGCTAACTTATCGGAGACTAGTCTCTTCACATAAGCTTCACAACCCCAAATCTTCATGAAAGACAAATTTGGTTTTCTTCCATCTTTGTTGGGTATTCATACTTTAACCCTCCTAGCTTTAGCTTTGATTTGATTGATACCGTAACCTCGTCTACATTTACGGACTTTAGACCCGTATGTAATGAAGCTTAGAATTCAATTTTTTTAGTATAAGTCCATTTTATAGAATAGGTTTATTTAGGCTTAAAAGGCGGCACAAGACTCATTGGACTAGAGGTTTAAAAGTCAAGAGGTTTTGCAAACCTACAAAATCGCAATCAAGTTTCAAACCGCACTTAAGAAACCGCATCAGCAAACCGCGTGTGGAATTCTTACCTTGAAACCACCCTTTGACAAACTCATTGAAACCGCAGTAGTAAACTGCACTAGCAAACCGCGATGCAGTTCCAATCTTGAGACCGCACTGAGAAACCTCATTTGGTGAAACTGCTCGTCTAAACCGCATCATCACCTGACTGCATCCAATGATTGAAGACTTGAAGTTGAGCCACTTATGACCGTTGGAATCCACGTCATCAATATCAAAAGTCAATCACCAAATCTTGTCACGTGACTATGTGTCAGACAGGATCTGCAAAGATTCTGAAAATGTGACAGATGTCCTTCATACCTTATTTGCAGCTGAGGTCTGATCAGCTTTATCTGCAACTGCTGTACCAAATGACGAAAGTGGATTTGTGGACCAATCAGATTGCACCAGTACTGTACTTCAACAACTGTATCATAACAGCTACTTTCTTGGTGCTTGGGTATAAATATCCCTAATCTTCAACATTTGAAGATTGCTTGAGAAATTGAAATTACAGTGAGTTCATAAGAAGATTGAAGCTCTGCTCAGAAATTTACAACCCTTTGAATCTTTATCTTCTTTCTTCAAGAAAATATTTCCATCCCAGAAATCAAGCCTTTAACACCCAAGAATCTTTGTGCTCTATATCATATAGATTCAAAGAGCATTGATCTTTTTATCACACACACACCTCACTTGTTTAATCACGTAGATTATTCATTTGAGATACTGTTGGTTATAGTCTAGGATTTGATCTTCATAGAATAGATTTTAGATCTAAGTATTGATTCTTGTACTTTGTAATCTCTCTCATACTCTAATATAAAATCTAACTCTTAGAAAATCCAAGACTAACCATCTTGGTAGTGGATGTAGATCATTTACGATTGAACCACTCCAAATCTTGTGTTCTTCATTATGCATTTTTACTTACTGTTCATTGCTAATGATTTTGTCTTTATCTTTTTGATCTTATTTTTAGTTATCCAAGTTGTGAATTGTGTTTGAAGTTAATCTTGTCAAAACCTCACTTTTCAATTTTTGTAAAAATCGCACTGAAAACCGCACAATAAAACCGCACCTCAAAACCGCATTATAAACTCTAATATTCATTTGTGCATTTTGTAACTCTACTGCTGAGTTTCTTATACATTGCAATCGATTTTGTAAGCAAGAGGTTTAGTTTTTAAAAGAGGGCGAAAATTTTGTAACAACTATTCACCCCTCCTCTAGGTGTTTTTCACCCTTGTTGGCACATTCGGGACCAACAAGTGGTATAAAGCGAACACATTTATAAAACTTACGTTTTCAAGCTTAACGACTTGTGTGCCGATTCGCTATGGCAAATTCTAAAACCATGACAACGGTTAACTATTCACACTTTACTCTTTTGAATGAAGACCACTGGGACATACGGAAGGTCCGAATGTTAATCCATTTGGAGACTATTGATGGGATCTTTGGTGGAATGCGTGACGAATGGCCCCTTTGTTCTCATTAAGACGACACCAATCCAACCACCGGTCTTGAAACTCTAGAAGTCCAAAAGCCCAAATATGAGTGGTCGATGAGGAAAGACGATTAGGCGCTTTGGGCGGCAAAGCAAGGTTCATCATTTACGGAACCTGCCCGTATTAACCCTTCAAAAAAGTGATGTATTCCAGCGCAAAGCGAGATGTGAGATGCCGTAGAGAGCTATCTTGAAGGTGACGATCTCTGCAAGAAAAATAAAAGATATCTTTCTTTGAAAGATCCTACAACAACTTCAACAGAAAATCCAATGAAACCTTGCGCCAAACCTACGATCGCTACGTTGAGGTAGTTAATTCTTGTAGATCTCTTGGCAAAACTTTAACTGATAAAGAAGCCAATATGACTTTTCTAGCTGCTTTAGGTTCGAGATGGGTCAATAAAGCCACATCTCTTGAGGAATCTAAAGTTTTGAATACTTGGACGTTAAGTAACTTGTATGCAAATCTTAGAGTCTATGAACTTAAATTAGATCATATTGAAGAGGTTGAAGGGAAAAGCAAATCACTTTCCATGTCCGTAGTGGAACATGAGGAGAAATCATCTACTTCAAACCAAACCACTGATTTTTCCATATCAACCGCATCACTTATCGAAATGGATGATGATGATTTTGCCATGTTTGTGAAAAGATTTCAAAAATTTAGAAAATCCTCAAAACCCTTCACAAAATCATTTTCAAAAGGCAAACCTCCAGCAACTTTTTCCAAGGCTGCTGATACGAAGAAAAAGAGTGATCTAGTTTGCTACAACTGTAGAAAAGCTGGTCACTTTGCATCTGAGTGTCCACAGCCTAGATTCGAATATATGAAAAATAAAACCTCTCCTGCGAAATTTTCTCGTCGCAAGGGAATGGTTGCTTAAGAGGAAAAGAACTCAAAGGAGTTAGCAACTTGGATCGAAACAGATTCTGATGAAGGAAGTGATGATGAAACCGAAGAGGTTAATCTCTGCTTAGTTACAGACGCTTCTGATAATTCAAATTCTGAATCAGTCCAGTCGCTGGAAATGGAAGAATAAAATGTTATTTCTATGAAAACCTCTTAGGGTTTCTAGTATGGATGATGACGTGTAACATACTCCTAGTGTAAAAATTGGGAATAGTTTTTACTCACGTCCCATTTTTCCTTCCAAAAATGCTACACCTTCAAAAATAATTCCAAATAAGAAAATTTTGAAAAAGGTGGTGGAAGAGGTTTCTCCCATGAAACATGAAAGGATGTTCAAGGAAGCTGAAATGATGATCCATAAATTTCAAAATGTTAAGAAAGCTTTAGCTTTAGCACATGATGAAATTTCTCAGTTTAAGACGGAGAAAAGCGTAATGAGGTCTAAAATTTTTAATCTTAAAGACCAAATTAAAAAGTATGTCTCCTCTTAGTGATCAAAACCGCATCCTAGAAACTAAGGTTGCTGCACTTCAACTTAGGAACGATGATTTGGTTGCTCAAAACAACGATCTCCAAAAGATTATTAATGAGTGGACCAAATCACGTGTCACCTTGGATCAAATATTAGAATCCTAAGTGACCAGTGGTGTTAAAGAAGGTCTAGGATTTCAAACAGGTGAAAAGGAGAAGTGTGCATCCTGCTGTGAAAAGGATGAGGAATTTTCTAAACAAACTAATGAAATTCCTAAGGAAAAGCATTCCATTTCTAAGGGTAAAGGACAGGAACAAAAGGCTCCACTTAACTTCCATTATGTCTACCCTAAGAAACAATTTGGGAAAAATTCTCAAATGAAAAGAAAAGAATCTGTGGTTGAAACCGCAGAGGAGGTTTCATATGCGGCTGACCGCCCTTCTTCTTCGACCGCACCTCCTTCCTTCAAAAGCAAGAGGAGCGTTCCCAGAAAAACCGCGGTCATACCGCAAGTGCCTACCTTTGTGAAGGAAAAAATCCCAGTTCCCAAAAAGAATGCTGATCCTAAGAAGAGTAAAGAGTTTGTAAAACCTCATGTTGCTCAAAGATTTCATAAGTGTTCTGTGTGTGATGGTTTAGGTCACAAGGCTGCAGAATGCCTTTTGAGGTTCACACCCAATGCCAGGAAGAATAATCCTCCTTCTGTCAAACAGGTGTAGGTCATCAAAAGGTGCTAACCTCAGGATCCAAAGAATAAAGGGGACCTCATTTTAAATGTTTATCTTTCAGGTCCTGCAATGGCTGGTCACTCCAAGGATAATGAATGGTATCTTGACGGTGGTTGCTCAAGACATATTCTTGGAGATAGATCATTACTTGAAGATGTCATTGAAGCCAATGGTCCATCTGTTACCTTTGAGTGACAACAACAAAGAGCAAGACCGTTGGGTATGGTATGATAAGGAGAGGAAACCTAACCATTAAGAAGATTTCTCTTGTTGAAGGACTCAAGCACAACCTCCTTTCAATTTCTCAATTTTGCGATAAAGGAAGTCATTGCAACTTCACTTCCTCAAAGCGCTTTATCAAAGACATCATTTCGGAGTCACCTACTCACAGGGATTCGTAAGAGTAATATTTACATTATCGATTTAAATTCTGCATGTAGTATTACTAATCTCTATTTTGTAGCTAAAACGAAAATAGTTGGCTATGGCACAAGTGGTTCAGCCACTTGAACTTCAAGTATCTTGCAAAGATTGGAAGGGAAAACCTCGTTCGTGGTTTACCCAAAGTGGGTGACAACCATCCAGAGAAATGCAGTGCATGTCAACTTGGTAAACAAAGCTGCGTCGTCTTTCACCGGCAAGACCGCGCCCTCGACCCGCAAGATGTTTACAAGCTTGCTTCACATTGATTTGTTTGGACCCGTTACCCTTTGCCAGCATTGGAGGAAATTGATATACTTTAGTGGTGGTGGATGATTATTCAAGATATACGTGGGTTGAGATGATGATCACTAAGGATGATTGCTATGAAATTCTAACCTCACTCTTTAGACGACTCCAAATCCAAACCCAAAAAGAAGACGACATCGTTAGTGTAAGGTCCGACAATGGAACAAAATTCAAAAACAACGGTGCTGCTCAGTATTGTGATGACCATGGGATTGATCATAATTTTTCTACTGCTGGTGTTCCACAACAAAATGGGGTTGTGGAAAGAAAGAACAGGACGTTGATTGAGGCCGGAAAGACTATGATTTCAGAAGCCATGCTTCCTCAATATTTTTGGGCTAAAGGAATCAACACAGCATGCTTCACTCAGAACCGCTTCCTCATCAACAAAACCTACAATAAAACTCCATATGAGTTTTAGAGAGGAAGAACCCCCAACATTAAATTCTTCAAGATCTTCAGCTGTAAATGCTTTATCCTCTACAATGGAAGAGAAAATAGAGGTAAATTTGAGGCTAAGGCCGATGAAGGTATTTTTGTTGGGTATGCTAAACATTCTAAAGCTTTTCATGTTTTCAATAAAACTAGTTTAAAGATAGTAGAATCTGTCCATGTGACTTTTGATGAACATTCTCTCCTTGAGCCACATTTGACTCCAAATGTTTCTGATGATTTTGTTGAGACTAATGAAACAGGTGAAAGTTCCAAAACCGCACCTGAACCTCAAGAACTGCAAAATCCAGCAACCTCAACTGAATTTCCCTCAAACCGCAATTTTCAAACCGCACCTGAAGTTTCTACTCCAGATGCAACCGCAAGGGAAGATGTTGAGAATTCACCCATCCCAACTTATTGAACCTCTTCGTCAAATTACTTTCCATGACTTATTTGAAGGATCTAACAATGTTCCATTAGAAGATCTTGACAAACCTCGATTCAACAGTTACCCCACGAGGTTCGTGAAGTCAGTAGTCATCCTCTCACAAATGTGATTGGTGATTTGTTTTCCGGTGTTCAAACAAGGAGATCGAACTATGACGAGCATACTTCTTTGATATCTCAAATTGAACCCAAGAAAGTTGATGAAGTACTCCAAGATTCCAGTTGGGTCGTTGCTTTACAAGAAGAACTCAACCAATTTGAAAGATGCAAGGTTTGGACATTAGTGCCTAGAACTCATGATCAAGGAGTGATAGGAACAAAGTGGGTGTTTAGGAATAAGATGGATGAGAATTGAAGCATCATCAGAAACAAAGCAAGGTTAGTTGCACAAGGATATAGGCAAGAAGAAGGAATCGATTACGATGAAACCTTTGCTCCAGTTGCAAGACTAGAAGCAATCGAAATTTTCTTGGCCTATGCATCTTACAAGCGTTTCAAGTTATATCAAGTGGACGTTAAGAGTGCATTCCTCAACGGTGAACTACAAGAAACCGTGTTCGTTGCTCGGCCTCTGGATTTGAAGACTCCAAATTTCCAAATCATGTCTACAAACTCCAAAAAGCTTTTTATGGACTCAAGCAAGCTCCGAGGGCGTGGTATGAGACTCTATCTAAATTTCTAATAGAAAAAAGGTTTCAAACGCGGTAAAATCGATACAACTCTATTCATTGCCAAATATAACAATCATTCCTTACTTGTTCAAATTTATGTTGATGATATTATTTTTGGCTCTACTAATGAATTACTTTGTAAGCGTTTTGAAAAGCTAATGAAAAGCAAGTTTGAGATGAGCATGATGGGATGATTGACGTTCTTCCTCGGACTTCAAATCAAACAATGCGAAGAAGGAATCTTCCCTAGCCAAGCCAAATACACAAAAGAGTTGATCAAAAGTTTGGACTAGAGAATGCAAAAAGCATATGATACTCCCATGGCTACCGACAATAAACTAGACAAAGATCTAAAAGGTAAGAATGTTGATCAAACCTTATATCGAGGCATGATTGGCTCATTACTTTATTTAGCTGCTAGTAGGCCAGATATTATGTTTAGTGTTTGTATATATGCTCGCTATCAAGCCGATCCTAGAGAAGCACACTTAAGTGCAGTCAAGCGTATAATCCGCTATCTCTCTGAAACTACTAACCTTGGACTTTGGTATTCCAAGATTCGAATTTTGATCTCATAGGTTATTCGAGATGCGGATTATGCATCTTGTACTATTGACGAAAAAGCACTTGTTGGACTTGTCACTTCCTTGGGAATAGACTAGTTGCTTGGGCCGGCAAGAAGCATGTCTCGGTTTCGGTGTCAACCACGGAGGCTGAATATTTTCTTGCTAGAAGTTGTTCTTTGCCAAATTCTTTGGATGAAGCAACGGTTGGTAGACTATGGAATCAATGAAGGAAATTGCCCAATCATGTGTGACAACACATCAACAATTTCAGTCTCCAACAACCTTGTCATGCACTTTCAAAGACCAAGCATATTGATATCAAGTATCATTTCCTCAAAGACCATGTAGAAAATAGGAATATCCATATAGAGTATGTGGGGACGGACAATCAGTTGTTGACATCCTCACCAAAGCTCTTGACTCTAAGAGGTTTTATTTTCTCATAGGAAAAATGGGTATGCTTGAACTTAAATAAGTCCATTACTTTTATTACTAACTTTTTGTGTTAAGTATGTGAATTTTAGGTTATAATTCTGTTGAGGTTTCACACCTCACCCTTGTTGAAACCGCGTGTACAAGCCGCATGAGGTAAACCGCATGAAACTCACGACCAGTATGTATACCGCGTATATTTTTAAAACCTCGTGATGTTTCAAAACTGCAAAATCAAAACCGCGTTTCAACACTTAGACAACTTTTCAATATCTTTCATTTTCTAAGCTTTAAAGAAGCTTCAATCGGAGTTTAATATTTTTATTTAAAAAATGTTCATTTTCTTTTTTGGTTGCATGTCTGCCACATGGACCCAGGTAAGTTTTCTTATTTCTCATTTGGTCCTTATTTTGACATAAGGGTATTTTTGCAAATGTTTTCCCACCTTTATTTAAAATTTAAATCTATTTAATGCAAAAGGAACATTTGCATTAAAAACCTTCATGTCAACCGTCATTGGCTACTGAGCAGAAGCTGAAAGGGTGTTTGAGGTGAAAGTGTGTGCTAGTGGTACACTTAGTGGGAAGTGGAACCATCACCTGCTACTTACACTCTACCCAATAACCTCCTATAAATAACCTTTTTAGTATAACTGCCAAACTCTTTACCTGTCAACCTCTGTCATTCGTACTCTTTCTTTCTCAACCACTTTCTCTCTCTACAAATTCTCTAAAACCCCTCCATTTTCAAAAACTTAAACTAATGGCTGGTAAAAGACAAAGAGAATCTGCAGTTCCTAGGACTCCCAAGAAAGCCTTCAACGACATGGTAACAATCTCTAACCTTTAATTTCTGCATATTCACCATTTTTAACTGTTGAAGAAAAACCCTTCGTATGCCTGTTTTTGATTTTGGTTGATTGATTCTTCATTTCTCATAGGGATGGCCAAACCGGATCGGAACCGGACCGAAACCGGACCGAAAAAGCCCGAAATCGGATCAAACCGGGGAGAAACCGGAACCGGACGGATCGGAACCGTGAGAAAACTGGGCCGGTTAAGGGTTACAAAAATGCCAAACCGAACCGGAGCCAGAACCGTGAACTGGACAAAATTTCCATGTTTTCCAAAGAACCGGACCGGAAAAGCCCAGAACCGGAGCGAACCGGGGAGAAAACCGGAACCGAACGGATCGGAACCGTGAGAAAACCGGGCCGGTTAAGGGTCACCTCCTCGCCGAATCGGAACCAGCGGTTTTCGGCCCGGAACCGGACCGGTTTTGGCCATCCCTAATTTCTCAATCATTTTGTATAATTTTTGTTGGGTTTTGCTCGAAATGTTGTTTAGATTACATTTATCTTGTTTATTTTATGATCTATACACATTTAGGCTACTGATTTGAATTTTTCAGTTTGAAACTTTCGAAACCCATTTATGTGTTCTTCAATTTTCTTGATGATTCTGAACAAAAGTTGTCATTTTGTTGTTATATTGTTGTTCTACAACTTGTTAGGATCATTTTGATATGTTTTTTTTGTTGATTTTGGTTAAGTTTTTTTGGTTGCCTCTGTTCTTCCTGTTCATAAGCTGTTCTTCGTGTTCTTTATGATATTCATAAGATTTTAAAATGCTTATATTTTGGATTCCATGATTCTCAATTATGTTTTCCATACTTAGAAAATTTTGAAAATTTTGAATATGCCTTGGAACACGATCTTTTAAATCGCATGCTTAGGCTTAAACCGCAAATTCTAAACCTCAAGTTAAAACCACATGATCTTTTATGAAGTTAAACCGCATATTGGAAACCGCATTTCTAACTTTACAAATATTATTTTGTAGGATCATAACTTCTTCTGCACATTGGGAGATAAATGAATTCTCAATCATTTTGTATAATTTTTGTTGGGTTTTGCTTTCGAAATGTTGTTTAGATTACATTTATCTTGTGTATTTTATGATCTATACACATTTAGGCTCTTGATTTGAATTTTTCGGTTTGAAACTTTCGAAACCCATTTATATGTTCTTCAATTTTCTTGATGATTCTGAACAAAAGTTGTCATTTTGTTGTTATATTGTTGTTCTACAACTTGTTAGGATCAGTTTGATATGTTTTTTGTTGATTTTGGTTAAGTTTTTTTGGTTGCCTCTGTTCTTCATGTTCATAACTGTTCTTGAATGTTCTTCGTGTTCTTCATGCTATTCATATGATTTTCAGAAAATACTAATATTTTGGATTCAATGATTTTCAAGTGTGTTTTTCATACTTAGAAAATTTTTGAAAATTTTGAATATGCCTTGGAACTGATCTTTTAAATCGCATGCTTAGGCTTAAACCGCAAATTCTAAACCGCAAGTTAAAACCACATGATCTTTTATGAAGTTAAACCGCATGTTGGAACCCACATTTCTAACTTTACAAATATTATTTTGTAGGATCCTACCGTCTTCCTTCCTGACTGGGAGATAAATGAAGTTGAGCTTATGCGTGATGCTCTTGGAAGGGAGTTGATTAAGAAGAAGAAAGCCTCAGGAATCCTTCCCCTCTTCACCAAGAAGCAATCCTTCACCATCCCTTCATTTGTAGATCAGTTTTATTCCAATGCCCAGCTAGAACTCAGAGTCTTGGATAATGGATCTAAGGTCTCACGGCTCACTACCACTATCGAAGGATTAGATGTCACCATTGACTACCTTTAAATCAAGAGTACTTTCCGGTTTGTGTTAGAATGCCCCGGAATCATTTGATCAAGATATTCTAGATGTTGTTGCATCCATAGCTTCTTTGGTATTCCAACTTTGGTGGGGAAATGCAAAGGCGACCCTAGAAAAGCCTTTGGTGGTGATGAGCCACACATTAGCTTCTTGGTAGGGAAGTACATGCGTAGAAAGGCGGCAACCACAACAACTTTACATCCCAACAATGGACATATTGTTACGCCATCTCTGACAACATCCATCTTCACTGGCCCAAGATCCTTTTCAGAGAACTCTCTGCCAGTGTGGCCACCTATCAATCAAAAGAGAAGGGAGTTGAGCAAAGATGGAGGACCTTCTGTAGACTTCTTACCGCTCTCCTCCTCAACTTTGACCACCTTGAAGGCCTCAGGAAACTTAATCCTGAATTGATGGTGGAATGGGGAACTGAAGAGAATTTGGGTTTTAATATTTGTCATATTTTCAGATACAATAATGGAGATGCTCAGTACAAGGAGCTTTATGATGTTGACACCTTTCCCAAAAAGGAACATTATGTAGCTATGAACCCTGAAACCGCAAATCAAGCGGTTAAGAAATCAGTCAAGAGGGCTAGAAAGCTAAGAGGCCAGGCTGAACTGCCCATGAAGCGAGTCAAAGCCACACCAGAACCCAAACCGCGTGCTAATGCTGCTGCAGGTCCAAGCAAAGGGAAGAAGAAGATGAACCTAGTTGATAAAGATGATGATGAAGAAGAAGACCCTTCCATTCCCTCCCTCATTACTAGAGCCAGAAATGCAAATGTTGATTTGGAGAACTTATCACCTGAAGGGTTGGTGCAGCACTACAAAGATGAGTTGGCTAGATTGGAGAGAGAGGCTGAAGAAAAGAGAGCTGCCAAAGGAAAGTCAACCGAACCTCCTCCTAAACCGCAGTCTGTTCCTCAACCGCATCAAGCCCCTCAACCGCAACCTCCTCCCTAACCTCAGCCAGCCACCAAACCACACCCTCCTCAAACTTAATCTCCCATTCAAACACAACCCCAATCTCCACCTCCTTCATCACCTATCCATCAACACCAAACCTCACCATCCAAACCTCCTTCTCCTTACCCTCTAACGGATGCTCAAATTTAGGGGGAGAAACCAAAGAAGAGGATGAAGATGAGAGCAAGTAAATTGTCAAAGAAGGGTAAACCTGTTATACCTTCACCCTCTCCACCAAAATCTCCTTCACCCAAACCTTCCTCCTCAGAATCAAACTTTTACCTCCCATCCATATCCAAATCTGCTTCTGATTCTGACTCAGAACACTCAAATCATTCCTATCATACCCCCTCTTTCAAGTGCCTTCCAACCCTGGAAACCCAAACCCTCTGGAGGCCAAGCCATTTCCATTTCCAACCGCTTGGAACCAACTTCTTCACCCCCCTCACTCAAACCACGTTCAAACCCCCCTCCTTCAAAAACTCCTAGACCTCCTCCCTCACCACAAAAATAACACTCACCTCATCTTTCTTTTCACACTACCCAATCCACTTCACCCCCAAACGCACCTTCTAAAACCTCAAACCTTCCAACTTCCTCAATTCCTCCTCCATTCCAAACTGCCCCAATCCCAACCGCACTCATAACCAGTACACCTTAACCACTTCCAATTCCACCTCCTTCATCCCAACCCTAAACCATTACAGTCACTCATATTTTCCAAATCCTAAATACCTAACTACCCCATACTGTAATCCCTACCCAAACCCCCCATCCTCTAAACCACCCAACAAGCCTTTTCTCAACCACCTCCCTCCTTCACTCATTTTCCATCTTCTTCAACCGCCCCTCCATCTGACTACTCCAAATTCTATCCACCCTTAACCTCATCCAAGGTCAACTTCTTATAAACCAAGGCCACATAATCAAGCTAACCGCCTCCAACTCCTCCCTGGCTGAATCCAACTGCACCCTTCAAGCCAAGGTTGACTCTCAAACCCTAGAAATGGCTGTTCTTAAAGATCAGTTGATTGCTACCATTAAGGGGGAGAGATCACCTTCAACTTCCAACTCTGATACTACAAACATTATCAAATTTGCAGCAGAGTCCTCCTTCCTCAACTTCAAACAAGAACTTTCAGATGCGGTTCTTGAATTCTTGGGTGATTCTGTTAACAAGGATCAGCTCAAAGAAATATTGGATCATCTTACCAATGTTTTCTGTGACTCAGTAGATCATACCATTGGAAGATTCAAGGTTGAACTGATGGGAGAAATAAGGAACTTCAAACCGCAGGCTGTTCAAGATTTCAAAACCAATTTGGATTCCTTGCAAGTCAGTCTTCAAGAAGAAATTGATCTTCTCAAAGGGGATCTGAATATCAAGTTGAATATTTTGGGAGACAGCCTATCAGCAAAGATAAATGCTTTGACTGATGAGATCAATGACATGTTTGAAAACCTCAAGGAGGGATTCAAATCCAAGCTCAGCTCTAAAATCCAAGAGTTGAAGGGGAGCTTAGTAGTGTGAGTGTTATGCCCTAGGCCTATAGTTGATAGACTTATGTGTTGACATTATTTATTATTATATGAAAAAGTTTATTATTTGATTATTATATGTTTTGCATATTTATCTGTAATAATCTCCATCCCTAATTATTAAGTGAATAATTAGTATAAATGTTAATGGATAATCATATGATGATTATATGCATAGAGATGCACATTAAATTTATGGGTACTTGTTAGAAAACAAGTGACTGGACTTGACCCGTATGAGATTTATGTCATGATAATTAAATCTCATATGGTCACTTCATTTAGTTCCTAGACCTGAGATTATCATGACCTTACATATGATGAAAGTCATGTTTGATTTTAGTCAAACGATATCTTAACACGATATCTATAAAGGCTATCTTTGGCATGATCGGATTCATGATAGGAAGGATGATAAGTCAAGATGAAATTTGTCCCTCGAAAGAGAGATGTTTTGCTTGGGCCCCTCGATGAGTGATAATGATGAAAGTGTATGGCCATACCCCAATGCGATTGGATTATCATTATACTCAAGATCGAGAAAGCATTGAACAAAGACAAGTTGACGTGGACCACGACTTGTGTTCAATATAACATCGTAAGACAAAGGGAGAAATGGAAGTGTACCATTGGAAACAAGAACTCTTACGTTATATTATTTGGGTAGACATAATGGCTTGCTAGAGTCCGCTTATGTTTTATGAGAGTCGATATGATCGAGCTCATTGCCAACATAATATAATCCTATTGGGTCACACACAACTAGAATGAATTGATTGATTAAACCAGAGGAAGAATGATTGAGATTCCTGATGTGGAATATGTCATCGTGCGACACATCTAGGCCATGGGCTTCGTGTGGTCGTGCGACATCATAAGCCTGAGGCGGTTTTGACAGATAGTTTCCTAATTTGATTAGGAAACATATACCAATGCTATTGTAGTATAAATATAAGGTCTGTGAAACCCTAAAAGCCTAGCCGAATTTCTGGAAAGAAAATCACAACAAAATTCTCAATATTCTTCAAGGTTTAAAAGATCTAGCAATCTTCAAGAAATCGTTCTTGGTTCATTCAAAGGTGTGGATACCATAAGAGGGTCTTCGCTCGTACGACGATCAAGGCCTAGAGTTTGAAGCTTGTATTCAGAATCACATCAATACATTGTTCGATAGCTCAAGAACGGAAAGCGTTCAAGGTTGGTTATTTCTATCTCATAGGAATTCAAGTTAATTGTATAGAACGGATCCTAGGCTCTTGGGTTTTGTGTTATTAGATGCTTAATTCCGCTGCGCATGGACCCATAAAACCCAACAAGAAGATCTTGAGCCAATCCAAGAAGCCATCTCTGCTCAGACTGCTAAAATTCAGGGGGAGATTCACACCTTCTACAACTCTCTCAACTCCTCCTTTCACCTGCAAATTGATGAGCTCAAGGAATATATAGTTGCCAATACGAGAGCGGTTGGTGCCACCAATTCAACATCAGCTCATACTGTTAATGCCTTGAGAGCAGTTGAGACCACCCTTGATAGAACCGCAGAAGAAGTCAGGAGTTTGAGAAGAACTCTCAGAGCAGAGAATTCGGCAGTCAGACCCTCCGGACCGCATGTACATGATCACATCGTGGACGGACCGCCCCAGCAATAAACTGCATCTATCCTTGTAATTTCTTTTTGCTGAACTCTTTTTGCTTAAGTTAGACCGCACTCTCTTTGTATTTTTTTTGTCTAACTCTTTTTGTTTTTGTAACCTTGTAATTTGCTTTCCTAACTGTACTTGTAACTCAAACCATTTAAGGTAGTAATGAAAATTGCATCATGGTTCCAAAACATTGTTCATATCAAACTGCTTGTTTGTAGAACAATGAAACTGCAATGGTTTTAAAACCTCATTCAAATTTTCTTAAACTTAAAATCATATTTTTGAATTGAAGTTTAAACATTCAGTTTAAACCCCACTTTAAACTTAAACTCATATTTTCTAAGTGCACTGAATGCATTTCTATACTTTCAAATTGTAAGTTTTAATTCCTACAATAGTATAGAAATCTATAACTTAAGATATTGTGTGCATTGACTTGGGACATGACTTACCATGATTAATTCTTATGGACATGTTTTTACCAAAGTATAATGTTTGCTTTTGTTATAGTAGGTAATGACATCAATCAAATAGGGGGAGATTGTTGGGTATGCATACTTTAACCCTCCTAGCTTTAGCTTTAATTTGATTGAAACCATAACCTCATCTCTATTTTCTGGACTTTAGGCCCATATGTAATGAAGCTTGGACTTCAATTTTTTAGTATAAGTCTATATTAAAGTTAGGTTTATTTAGGCTTGAAGACTGGCACACAAGACTCATTGGACTAGAGGTTTCAAAGTCAAGAGGTTTTGCAAACCTGCAAAACCGCAGTCAAGTTTCAAACCGCACTTAAGAAACCGCATCAGCAAACTGCATGTTGAATTCTTACCTTGAAACCACTCTTTGACAAACTCAGTGAAACCGCAGTAGTGAACCGCACTAGCAAACCGCAGTGCAGTTCCAATGAGACTGCACTGAGAAACCTCGTTTGGTGAAACTGCTCGTCTAAACTGCATCATCACCAGACCACATCCAATGATTGAAGACTTGAAGTTGAACCACTTATGACCGTTGGAATCCACGTCAGCAATATCAAAAGTCAATCACCAAATCTTGTCACGTGACTATGTGTCAGCCAGGATCTGCAAAGATCCTGAAAATGTGACAGATGTCCTTCATACCTTATTTGCATCTGAGGTCTAATCATCTTTATCTGCAACTGCTATACCAAAGGAAAAAAGTGGATTTGTGGACCAATCAGATTGCACCAGTACTGTACTTCAACAGCTGTATCATAACGGCTACTTTCTTGGTGCTTGAGTATAAATACCCCTAATCTTTAACATTTGAAGATTTCTTGAGAAATTGAAATTATAGTGAGTTTATAAGAAGATTGAAGCTCTGTCCATAAATTTACAACCCTTTGAATCTTCATCTTCTTCCTTCAAAAAAAAAAATTTAGCCCAGAAATCAAGCCTTTAACACCCAAGAATCATTGTGCTCTATATCATATAGATTCAAAGAGCCTTGATCTTGTTTATAACACACACACCTCACTTGTTTAATCACATAGATTATTCATTTGAGATACACTGATTATAATCTAGGATTTGATCTTCATAGAATAGATTTTAGATCTGAGTATTGATTCTTGTACTTTGTAATCTCTCTCATACTCTAATATAAAATCTAACTCTTAGAAAATCCAAGACTAACCATCTTGGTAGTAGATGTAGATCATTTACGATTGAACCACTCCAAATCTTGTGTTCTTCATTTCTGCACTTTTACTTATTGTTCATTGCTAATTATTTTGTTTTTATCTGTTTGATCTTATTTTTAGTTATCCAAGTTGTGAATTGTGTTTGAAGTTAATCTTGACAAAACCTCACTTTTCAATTTTGTAAAAATCGCACTGAAAACCGCACACTAAAATCGCACCTCAAAACCGCATTATAAACTCTAATATTCCGATGTACATTTTGCAACTCTACCTGCAGTTTCTTATACACTGCAAGCGGTTTTGTAAGCAAGAGGTTTAGTTTTAAAAGAGGGCAAAAAATTTGTAACAATTATTCACCCTCCCCCCTCTAGCTGTTTTTCACCCTTGTTGCCACCTTTAGGACCAACACATGCCACATCTCATGTGGGGTCTTAGAAGCGATTTAATAGGGACTCTGTTCAGTGCAAAAGCAACAGTCTCTAATGCATGTCCCCAAAAGGAAATAGAAAGGTCAACTTGACTCATCATCGAACGAACCATGTCCAACAAGGTTCTATTCCTCCTCTCAGACACACCATTCCATTGTGGTGTTTCAGGTGAAGTCAACTCTGAAACAATTCCAATGTTTTTGAGATGATTGTCAAACTCTTGGTTTAAATATTCACTACCTCGATCGGATCAAAGTACTTTAATAGTTTTGCCAAGTTGATTTTGTACTTCATTTTGAAATATTCTAAATATCTCAAACGATTCACTTTTGGACTTCATCAGATAGGCATAGCCATATCTAGATAAGTCATCAGTGAATGTAATAAAATACCGAAATCCTCCCCTAGCAATGCTACTTAATGGTCCACATACATCTGTATGTATTAGGGCCAATAAGTCACTAGCCATTCCACTACTCTTAGTATAGGGTGGTTTGGTCATTTTACCCAATAAACAAGATTTACATATCTCGTATGATTCATAATCATGTGTGTCTAAAAGTTCATCCTTATGGAGTTTAGAAATATGTTTCTTATTTATATGACCAAGCCGACAATGCCACATGAACGTGTTGTTCACATCATTCGGTTTAAATTTCTTATTTACATTATAGATATCCTCAATATCATTTTGTTTCTCAACATCAAGGATATAAAGGCCATTAAATGAATTTGCAATACAATAAAGCATATCATTTAAATAAATAGAAAACTTCTTATTCTCAATAAGAAAACTATATCTTTCATTATCCAAACAAGAAACAGAAATAATATTCCTACTCAAATCCTGAACATAATAACAACTGTTCAAAATAAGTACTAGTCCACTAGGTAAAGTGACTTCATAAGTCCCTACGGCTAATGCATCAACTCTTGCTCCATTCCCCACATGTAGGTCTACTTCACCTTCTTTGAGTAGCTTTCTATTCTTTAGTCCCTGCACATTTAAACAAATGTGAGATCCACATCCGGTATCCAATACCCAAGAAAAATAAGTAGAAAGGAAAATATCTATCATATAGATACCTGAATCAGTAGCAATTGTATTACCCTTCTTCGCTTTTAGGCCTTCCTTATAAGCCTTGCAATTTCGCTTCCAATGACCAACCTCTTGGCAATGGTAGCAAATTGCATCCTTTTAAGACACTTTGGGTTTAGCCTCTTCGACATTGGCAACTTCTGCCTTAGGTTTAGCAACCTTTGCTTTACCTTATTTGCCTTCCTTTTTGAACCCATTTCCTTTGTTAACCATTAACAAATTTGTGGTACTAGGCTTCTTGATATATTTTTTTGTAGTCTTAAGCATCGCATGCAATTCTGACAGATTTTTCTCCATTCCACTCATGTTATAGTTCATAATGAAATGACCATAACTTTCAGGCAATGAATTCAATATCGTATCTGTTGCGAGTTCCAAACTCATAGGATACCCAAGCCTATGCTCAATATATCCTTTCATCTTAAGGACATGAGGATCTACCGACTACCCTTCTTGCATCTTGCATGCATTAAGAGCCTTCACCACATCATACCTCTCTTGCGTAGCTTGCACTTGGAACATTTCCTTTAAGCGCTGTGCTAGGTCAAAATCTGCTTCCATATGTTCAAGGTCCTTCTGAAGAGCCTTACACATAGTGGCAAGCATAAGGCAAGCAATATCATTAGAATCATCAACATGTTTCTTATGTTGCTCCTTATCTGCCCTTGCAGCATTGGCCGCGGGTTCTGCAGGAATAGGTTCGTCAAGAACGTACAATTTCTTCTCTTGCCTAAGAACAATTTTTAAGCTTCTGATCCAATCAGAATAGTTTGTATCGTATTCTTCGAGCTTGTCCTTCTCAAGGACGGATCGCAGTGACAATGGTTGATTATTGTGAGATGCCATTCTACAATAAGATATACAAACAATATGAGCACATATAAGTATCAAAACATTTACCATCCAAGAAAGAGACAAATAATGTATTTCATAAATACTCCCACTAAATTATACTCCTTCAAATGCAAGCATGTATCATATAATTATAATGGGCTAAGATCCATATTTCACTTAATTTTGGTTTAACTGAGTCAATGCCCGAAATCAAGCTATTTAGGTAGATAACACTTATCAATCATATCATATATGACTCTTAGAACTTTTTATGAGATTCTAGTTATGTCAACACATGTTTTAATCTCATCTATGCCTTGGGTAAAAACTTTTTTGAAAGCACCAATTAAGTTTAACCTTTTTCAAACGTATGAGACACACAGAACAATGCACCCAACTGAGTCAAAACTACATCAATCGTTATCTCAGCTTGATCCTTATTAAGATATAATGATGCACTCAACTGAGTCGAAACTACATCAAAATACCCGAATATTTCACAAGTGTTCTAATCAAGGGGTGGCATAAAACTTAAACATTTTAAGAAGGTTTTTCCATATAGCATCAAACATCACATGGTTGTATATGAAACTTATGTATACATAATCACAAACATGGGATTTCACATAAGGATTCAAATAATCATGTTAATCGAATTAAATATGAGCATCAAATCCTAAACAACCAATTTGTTTCAACTTGAGAATTTACCGATCTAGATAATCAAATTAAATAGATCAATAACCCAAACAGAAGATTAATCATATCAATCAACTATTAATCATAATCATGTTATATCACATATAATTGTTTCACAAAACAATACACATAAAATCATCAATCTATATCATATAGCATGTTAAAGCATATAATTCAATTATATCTAGCATGCCAATTTAACCTAATCATGATTTAACGCGGCTCTGATACTACTGTTGGGTTTTGGGGTTACATACGCAGTGGAAGACTTGGAATAAATCACAAAACCCTAGCCATGAATCCGTCTAACATGAAGAGATTAAAACTATGAATATAGATTTACTAACCTTTGTTGTTAGTTTGTCTTTCGTACACGAATCGTAATTCACCTTGAGTCGTAGACGAAACTTTGATCTTCTTCCTTGTTCTTTCTTATGATGAATCAACAATGCTAGGCCTTCAAGCTTTAGGTGATAAAGCAATCACCCTCTATCAGTAATCTACACACGAACGAACCAAGATCGAATCTTGTTGGATTGCTAGATGATCCTAGATTGTTGAAACTCTTTTCAACAATCTATGACTAATATGGAATTGAATCTAGGATGTTTTGATCTTTGATTCGTAATCAAAATCAAGAGATTTGTGTTTCTCAAACCCCAAATTTTGTGTGTCTTGACTGAGCAAAAGGGGGCTATTTATACTTTAAAAATATCCCTAACAATTAGGGAGAAAAACCCTAATCCAAGCCAAAAATGGACTTTTTGGCAAAGGGCACGAGTCGTGATCATGAGTCGTATCTACCCTTTCTAAGTCATGGCACGATTCGTGCCCAGGAATTCACTCGTGCTGATCAAGGGCACGAGTCGTGCTCCTGGTCACGAGTCATGACAATCTCCAATTTTCCAGATTTAAGCCATTTTCAATCCGTTCTTTGTGTGTAGGAATTATATTTATGTTGGTAGTGAGTTGAAACGTCAACCTCACAAGACATAAGTGGGTTCTAGCAAGACATTATGTCCACCCAATTAAATATAACATCAAAGCTTGATTTCTTGATAGATCTTTGTCACAATCCCTTTGTCACACGATGTCATATTGAACATAAGTCATGGTCCACGTCAACTTATATTGTTCAATGCTTTCTCGACTCCGAATATGTTGATAATCCAAGTACATTTGATCTCTATCAAATCTCTTGAGTGTGACCACACATTTCATCAACACTATTTATCGAGGGGCCCAAGCAGACATCTCTCTTTACGAAGGACAAATCCCCTCATTCTTCCCTACAAGAATCCAGTCGTACCAACATAGCCCTTATTGCTATCATATTAAAGATAGTATTATACTACATCAAACACAACGTTTATCATGTGAAAGACGATGATAATCTCAGGTACTAAGGATTCTAATGACACAACTATCATGAGATTTAATCATGACATATATGACCATAGACCATGTCATAGATTCATAGATGGTTCAGTCTAGTACCTTGTTCTCTAACAAGTACCCGTAAGTGTAATGTGCATCCCCATGTATATAATCATCTCCATGATTATCTATTATCAACTTATACTAGTTATTCACAATAACTAGGGACACATAATATTATAATAAACATGTAAAACATATAATACTCAACATAAACATTCTCTATTATAAATGGTAAAGACGATTACATAACGGTATTAACTATGAGTCAAAGTAGTTATACGCCTAGGGCATAACACCAACAGTTATCACTTCTGACTCGTTTTACCTTCTTTTTTTTTTTTTCCAAATTGTGTGTATATCATATTACAGAACATGGTGAGATAACGAAAGACCTCATATTTATGTTTCATCAAGAAGACCCATACACTTTTACTAAAATCATCGACTATTGACATAAAATAGTGAACACCAGAAAAGGAAGGTGTTTTATATGCACCCCATATATCACAATAAATGAGATTAAAGCAATCATTCGTTTGTATGCTACAAATGGGAAAAGGTAGTCTTGTTAACTTGGCCATATAACAGGAATCACAATACTCCCATCCTTTATTGTTCTATCACAAATATTATCAAAATAACGAGACTTCAAAGCTGATGTATGCCCTAATCTCTTGTGCCAGATGTTCGGATCAAGACAAGTTGTCATGGCCATACCTTCCTTTGTCGTCGGTTCCATGTAGTAAAGACCGACCTATTGCTCATGCAATTTGGGATCCTCATTTTGGTCAACCGGCTGTAGAAGCTTTTACTCGAGGAGGCCTACCCATGCCAATCTGAGTCCTCGAATCTATGTCCTGCATTGCACAAAAGTCCAGAAAAAAATTAGTGCTCAATTGAAATCTTTGGTCAACTTTCTAACCGAGAGTAAATTGCACTTGAAATCTGGAATATTTAGAACATGATATAATTTTAGTCCATTCGGTAAGCTTGTGCTTCCAATGCCTTTAACTGGTATAGCATCTCCATTGGGAGTTTTGACCGGCATCGCCATCTTGGATTGTCTTTGATTCTTCAAGATTGTGGCATCACATGTAATGTGTTCGCTTGCACCTGAATCAATAATCCAAGGCATATTTTCAATTGTCTTACCGGCCATGTTTGCAGTTGCCGACTCATTCTTGTCGGGTTCACCACTTGTAGTGTCAGAGTTCATGTTGAAGTAGTGGGCCAACTTGGCATAATTTGTTGTCGATAAGCCTGGAATGGGACTTTCTCCACCGGCTGCAAGGTGTGTTGTCCTTCCCGTTTCTTTCTGCCTGCCATGATATTCTCCACATTTCTTTCTATTTTTCGGATATCCAATGATTTCGTAACATTGCTCAATAGTGTGATAGTATTTCCCACAATGACTGCATTTGGGTTTCTCTCGCTGTCCATTCCTCGCTTCTTCCTTGCCTTGTCGTTGCACCCCGTGAACCTGAAAAGATGTTGCCTCTACACTTATCTTGCCACCAGCAGCTATTTGTTTTTGTCTTTCATCTTTAGAAACTAGATGGTAGGCCGTTCCCAAGGGGACCATAGGCTTGGTGCTAAGAATCTGCATCTTTATTGTCCCAAAGCTCTATCTAAACCCATTAAAAACTCATACAAGCGCTCTTTCTCTCGCATATCCACAAACTGCTTTGACCCCGTCACAGGTGCAGCCACTACACTTGCACTTTGGTGTGAGTGAGATTGCTTTTATCTCATCCTACAGACTTTTAAGTTTGGTGTAGTAGGAGGACGCTGAAAGCTTCTCTTGCTAAGTAAATGTTATTTCCTGTTTCAATTAATAAGCCCTTGGTGCACTCTCATTGCCAAAGCGTTCACGAATATCCTCCCATATCTCTTGCGTCGTTGTTGCATGCTTTACGCTGCTTTGAATGTCTTTCTCCATAGAGCTACGCAACCAGCCCTTTACCATGGCGTTGCATATACTCCATAGTAACAGTTCAACATCGCCTTCTTTGGGAGTTAGAATTGTTCAATCAACAAATCCAAACTTGTTCTTCGCAAATAGATAATTGCTCATCTTGTCTGCCCAGTCTGCATAATTCCCATCGCGAAGGAGGTCACTGACGAAAATAATATGACTATCAAAAGCCCCAATGTAGTAGGGTGACATTACGTCCACCGTGATTCCACCAGTGGCTATTTTGCTGCCTCTATTCTCAACCATGGTGACGACAATGTCAAGATCCCTAAGAGAAGAAGAAGAACAACAAGAAGAAGAAAAAATGTGCGGAAGTTTTATGGTGTAACTAGCTCTGATACCATGAAGAAATCCAAAAGATATGGGAAAACATGTTTGTATTCCATTCTAATTTCTTAATATACAATAGTTGTCACATATATATACAAGTATAACAGGTATATACTGAAAAGGAAATGATACAATTGTTACAGCATAAGTAAAGAATAATCATTATAATTATGATGGAGATATGGGAGATATCAACATAATAACTGAGAATATATCATGAATATTCAACCAAATCTTTCATTTTCCTCCACCGAATCTGTAATCCCCCATTTGTAACAATTCACCCCAAATCCACTTCAATCTGGTAAACGCACTGCACCAACACCATTTACATCATGTGGTTAGCTTTTATGATTTCTATGTGTAACTGAATCAGAAGCTATCTCCACTTTTCTTACTTTAAATTTCATAATCCAATTTTTATATAAAAACAAAGTGCCAATTAATGTTTAACTAAATGCAGTATTTGTGTAAATGTGTGTTCATACACATATAAAAGAATGTCATTGTTAATGCAAAAAAATGGCAATATTAGTGTAAAAAAGTTTGTGCATATGTGTTTGAGTATCGATGCATGTATAAAAGAGTGTCAATTTTAGTGTAAAACAGTGTCAGTGTATGTATGTTTAAGTGTCATTCGTAGCGTTAAAAATTGTCAGTGTTAGTGTAAAATAACGTCAGCAAGTGTAAAATAGTGCAAGTGTTAATGTAAAATAGTAATAGTGTTGGTGTTAAAGAGTGTATTTTTTACACTAATACTAACACTCTATACACGTGCAATACCACTCAAATTGACACACTTTTAACATTAACACTTCATTTTTTAACACATGAATTAACATTATTTTACACGTGTACTCACAAACATAACTCTTTAACAATATCAATTGAACGGTATAAACTGAGATACGCACATGGGCTTGCTCGAGCTGGGCCTAATTGGATTGGGCCATGAATATTATCTAAATACCCAAGTATCAGGGCCGAGTAAGGTCTTCCTCGTATGACGAGGAACGTTTATCTCGGCCTTATGTCGCCATGCTTGGGCCGTCATGTCGCAAGTGACGAGGAGAGAAAAGTTCTTTCCTCGGCATTTCATCACCATGACGAGGAAACAAAATCATTTACCCCGGCATATATACAAGCCGGCTAATCTCCAAATGACGAGGAAGCAGGATCATTTACCTCGGTCTATTTGCCAAGGCCGAGGTAGAACATTCGTGTTCCTCGGCGTTAAAACTAGCGAGATTACACGGTCCTTATCAAACAAGGATTCTACAAATACGATCCAATCAGGATTACAATTATCAACACCAATCCAAGTCAAACAATGACTCCTTAACAGATATAATTCTCTTAGAATTATATCTTATCTCTTTACAAGTTAACTTCAACATGGATTCTATAAATCCATCCCTATAAATACAAGCCCCATGGCTCATTATTTGGTACGTTACTTTTTACATTGGGGAAACTCTGTCAATTTGTTTTCTCATATACAAACCGTGAACTTACTCTCACGCCGGAGGGCCTTTAGCCGGATCCGCCCCGGCTTAGTTTACGTGTTTTCTCTTATTTTCAGGCCTTGCAATCACCGGAGCAATCATCGCTTGGATTTGGGCTGATTTGACGATTTTGGCATCATCAATTGGTTCCATTGCCGGGAAATCGATTCAAACACCCATTGTTTGGCCTGGAAAAGTCGCCTGCAGCCTGTTTTCGGCCGGAAATTTGCTAGTTTGAACGAGAATTTCTTGTTCCGTTTGGGTTCTGTTCTTGTTGCCGCCGGATTCTGCAGAAATTCGGCCGGAATCTGCCATTCGCGTCTGAAGTAAATTGTTTGGCCTGAATTTTTTGTGTTGGAAAAATCGCAATTGGCTGTTTGTTGTTGGTCAAAATTTGCCCTAATTTTGGCCAGAAATTTGGATCTATTGGAAATCGTGATTTTGGAAAATTTACACTTGATAATTTGTTGTTGACTTACAATGGATGGACAATTTGCAAGTGTAACCGCTGAGGAGGATCAAACCCAAGTGAACGGGGCAAACACTGGAGCCGAGGAGCTGCCTCCTCCTCCTCCTCTACCTCAGCCAGATGCCCTTCCTCCCCTCTCCATGACCCTTCGTTCCAAGGGTCAGGTGAATGCCGAGGGAGAAGGTGCTGAGCTTCCTCGTCCTACTCGTACCAGCAGAAAGCAAGTAGGAAGGAAGAAAACAAAGAATGCCGATGCCGGTCAAGCAGGAGGAAGTCAACCCATTGACCGACGCTCTTTGTTACATTGGCAAATGGAGACATTACAAAGAATGTATGAAACACAGGCTGCTCTCTTGCAATTAGACCCAGAGCATTCCATGGCTGAATTTATTAGGCCATCTGTGGGCAACCCCCTCGAAAAGGGACAGGATGAGCAACAACCTCCTCCCCTCAAGACCGGGGACCTACCAAGGCAAGCCCCCCGGGATTCTCCTCATCTTCGGCACAACAAGAAGCGTAGGGCTCCAGGTGGTCGACTTGAGAAGCCACTTAACTCCTAGGGAAGAGGAAGTAAATTCCAGGGACCTAAGAACGAGACTCAGCTTGAACAGACGCCTATCCCCTGCTCGTCTTGTCATGGCACCTAGGCATCCCACGCCACCTCGATCTTGTTACCAAATTCTCCTCGACCTCGTCGACCGGATTCTCCTCGTCCTCGGCATCGAGAATTTGCAAGGCCGAGGACACCAGAGCCGTACAGGATGATACTTGGCGGTCAAGACCTGGAATTAAGGCGTGACAAAGCTCCTTCCAAACGGGACAGCCACCGACATGATGCGGAGCACAGTAGGGTGAATGATCGCCCCAAGGACAAATCCGTCAGAAGCTCCCAACGAAGCACCCGCTCAAGCAGTGACAAGGGAGTGGAAACCAAGCAATGGGAGCTGTTGAAGTAAAGACTGGATGATATGGAGAGGGGAAAGAAGTTTAATGACGATGATTATGACTGGGCAACACGTCCATTCTCTTTGAGGATAACTGCAGCTCCACCTAATCCCCACCTCAAGCTCCCTAATTTCGAAAAATACAATGGCACTACTGATGCAAAAGACCACGTGCAAAGTTTTGAACAAACTATGAATCTCCTCACCACTGCTGATGACCTGCTCTGTAAAGCTTTCGCGAGCACCTTCTCCGGAACAGCTTTGACATGGTTCCGTGAGCTTAAAAGAGGTAGCATCGATTGCTGGAGAGGCATGAGGAGAATGTTCTTGGACCACTTTGCTACCGCTGGAAAGAGGAAGATAAGGCTGGCCGACTTGGCTAACATTGAGCAGGGAAAGGGAGAGACCACCCTCAGCTATTATAATCGGTTCCGAAAAATGGCAGACCAGGTTGAAGAGAGCCTCACTGATAGGGAAGTTATTGTTTGTTTCAACTCTGGCCTAAAATCTGGTCCCCTCATTTATGAACTCTCAGCCAGGGAACCTCAAACAAAGTCCGAGCTATACAAGGTAGCTTATGCCATTTCCATGGCTGAGGACAAAACAAAGAAAAGAGGAGCTGACAAGACAGAAACAGAGGCGACACGCACTCGCCAGAATAATAATGGAAACGGCAAGGGTTCCAAAGGGAAAAACAAAACAAGGAGCACGGAGAAGCTTGAATTTACTCCTCTTACTAAGCCCATCTCTGAAATCATGCATCTGGTCAACCTTACTCCACCTCAACCAATGACCGACAAGCCAAAATTCCCTCGTAACATGAACAAATACTGTGATTTTCACAAAGACAACGGGCACACCACTGATGGCTGTTGGGCCCTCAAGAAAATAATCCAGAAATGGGTCGACGAGGGAAAGTTAGATCGGTATGTTATGAAAAAAGATAACAAGCGGAAGCGGAAGGAAGAGGAAAATGAAGATGACGACAAAAGCGAGGATGAAGACCGCAGGCCTCCTAGGGCCAAGTTGCATGTGATACGGGAAGAGGTAACTTCTACCAGAAAACTAAGGGACCAGATCCACGAGCTGAGCAAAGTATACCATGTTCCTGCTTGGATCCATAAAGCGGAAGAGGTCATTAGTTTCTCTCCTAATGAGTTAGCTGGAAGCCGAGCAGCTCGTGAACAACCCTTGGTGATAAAGGGCCGAATAGACAATGTTGAATCCGAAAGACTTCTCGTTGACACGGGGGCCTCCCGTGACATCCTATATTATTCAGTGATGCAGTATGATGGGATAAATATGAGTTTTATTTTAATTAATTGTTATTTTATTAGTATTTTCGGAATTAAATGTAGTAGGATGATTATAAGAGGTTTTAGAGTAGATTTAGCATTGATTTAGTAGTTTTAGACTTCTATTAGGTTACCTTATAGGTTAGGCTTTATTTTAGGAGGATATTTCTTGTTTTCTAAGTTTTATGAGTGCTATAAAATAGCCTCAAAGTTGTAATCCGAAAATCAGACTTTTTGATATTGATTTTATGAAAATAGTTTTGCTGTGAGCAACTATTATTGAGGGTTTAAATCCCGTCTTGTTTTCTTAAATTCCGTTCAGTCATTCCTCTCATTATCATATAACCTTTCAGTCATTATCATTTGGATAGATATTCCCATCATCATCAGACCACAGATCTGACTCCGAGCCCTCTTCATCAGACGATACGTCTGAATCTGAGTCCTCCAACTGCGCTAGTTGTCGTTGGATTCGTCGACCCTCCACCCGATCAAAGTATCTTTGGAGTTCTCGAATCTCGGAACGCAACAAACGGAGTTTGAGATCTTGAATCTTTCTTCGCAGTTCGTCCTTCTTGATTTCATATAGGTCACGTTCGTGATGTGGATCGTATTCCTGGGGATTCGCTTCACGAACCCTACTACGAACTCCATGAACACCATGACCACGCCTTCGTTCAGCCATCAATTCGACCAGGAAACTGATACCAAATGATAACGACTGAAAGGTTATATGATAATGAGAGGAATGACTGAACGGAATTTAAGAAAACAAGACGGGATTTAAACCCTCAATAATAGTTGCTCACAGCAAAACTATTTTCATAAAATCAATATCAAAAAGTCTGATTTTCGGATTACAACTTTGAGGCTATTTTATAGCACTCATAAAACTTAGAAAACAAGAAATATCCTCCTAAAATAAAGCCTAACCTATAAGGTAACCTAATAGAAGTCTAAAACTACTAAATCAATGCTAAATCTACTCTAAAACCTCTTATAATCATCCTACTACATTTAATTCCGAAAATACTAATAAAATAACAATTAATTAAAATAAAACTCATATTTATCCCATCATACTGTATCATTCAGCCTTCCAACAGATGGGCTTGAAAGACACCATGTTGGAACCTTACCATGGAAGGCTAGAAGGATTCACCAATCACAAGGTGGGAGCCAAGGGAACTGTGGAGCTAGAACTTGAAGTCGGTGATCATCCCTTCCTAGCCAAAGCCACAGTCAATTTCGTAGTCATGGATTTGACTAGTGATTACCATGCGATCATAGGCATTCCAAGTCAAGCCAAACTTGGGATGGTGGCCTCACTTCCCCATCAACGAGTTAAATTCCCCACTCGGGCAGGGATTGGATGTGTGAGGGCCACCCCCAAAGACTTCTTGGAACATGTCGTGAAGAGCAGAAAGAAATCCAAGAGTGTGGAGATAGATACCCCCGAGGAAAACATCAAGATCTCAAAGTCCCAGAAAACCACCGAAACTAGCTCCAGAATGAGCTATATTCGTGAGATGCTTGCAGAGGAGGACGAACCTATGGTCCAAGAAATTGCAGATGACCAAGGCATAGTCCTACCTGTACCTGTGGAAGATCCTATGGTCCAAGAAATTGCAGATGACCTAGGCATAGTTCACCCGTATCGTATCAAGAAGACCCTGTTCTCTTCAACGGCCGTAACTCGGGGCAGCCCACGACCTAGGGAAGGTCGCCTCCCGTATGTTGATAAACTTATGGAGGAAGAGGGCCTCAACGTGAATGACAATGAAGGGAGAAGAATTAGAGAGATCATTATCGAGTCTCTAGAATTCCGTGACGGTCTTGAAATGAAGCCTGTTGACGAGCTGGAAGAGGTAGTCATCAATCCTGAGTATCCTGAACAAAAAATCAAGCTCGGGAGCCAATTATCTCCGTAAGAGAAAGAAAAAATCATCTCCCTCTTGAAAAGCCTCGACGTCTTTGCTTGGAGAGTCGAAGATATGAGGGGGATCAATGAAGAAGTAGCCCTCCACCGCCTGGAAGTTGATCCTTTGGCAAAGACTATCTCCCAGACAAGGAGAAATTTTGCAAGGGACAAGGAGGAAGCTATAAAAGAAGAAGTGCAGAAATTACTTAGCGCCGGAATAATTCGTGAAGTTAAGTACCCCGTGTGGTTGGCCAATGTAGTTATGGTGAAGAAGCAAAATGGGAAGTGGCGTATGTGCATAGACTTTACTGATCTAAACAAAGCCTGCCTCAAGGACAGCTATCCTCTTCCTAGAATTGATAAGTTGGTTGATTCCATTGCTGGACATCAAACTCTCAGTTTCCTAGATGCCTATTCAGGCTATCATCAGATAAAAATGGCGGAAGAGGACATTGAGAAGACGGCCTTCCAAACACCTGGGGGAAATTACTGTTACATCATGATGCCTTTTGGGCTCAAGAACGCGGGTGCTACATACCAGCGAATGGTAAATCGAGTTTTTGCAAGCCAAATAGGTCGCAACATGGAAGCTTATATTGATGACATGGTCATAAAGACCAAGGAAGGCAGTCACGTTCCCGACCTGCAAGAGACAATTCACAACCTCCGAGCTAATAACATGAAGCTAAACCCGAGCAAGTGCGTGTTTGGAGTAACAGCCTGAAAGTTCCTAGGCTTCATGGTATCTCAAAGGGGGATTGAAGCAAACCCCGAAAAAATCAAGGCGCTCGTTGACATGAAGGAACCTACCACCATCAAGGAGGTTCAAAGACTTAATGGAAGAATCGCAGCCCTTGGAAGATTCATCGCCAAATCCGCCGAAAAGTCACTGCCTTTCTTCAAGGTATTGAAGGGTACCAAGAGCTTCTCCTGGACTCCTGAATGCTCCGAAGCTTTCCTCCGGTTGAAGGAGTACTTGGGTTCCCCTCCCTTGCTTAGCAGTCCGACTACCGGTGAGATGCTATACGTCTTCCTAGCTGCCACTGATCATGCTGTCGCAGCTGTCCTAGTTCAAAATGATGAAGGAATTCAAAAGTCTGTCTACTATGTCTCTAAGGCACTGTCCGACGTGGAAAGCAGATATTTCAATGTGGAGAAGATAGCATACGCACTAGTCATTGCATCGAGGAAACTACGTGCCTATTTTTCTGCACATCCTATCACCGTATACACAAATGAACCATTGAAGAAGATACTACATAAGTTGGACGGCTCCGGACGTCTCCTTAATTGGTCCATCGCTCTCACTGAGTTTGATATCACTTACCAACCAAGGAAGACCCTCCTGGCACAGCCTTTGGTTGACTTCATGGTCGAGACTGCCTTTATGGGTGAGCATCTCCCCACCTCTAGGAAACAAAATGCACTAGAGGATAAAGACTCTCCCATTGAACTCCCATCCAACTGTTGGATCCTGTATAATGATGGATCAGCCACAAAGGAAAGAAGCGGAGCTGGAATTGTATTAGCAAGCCCAGAAGGAGAGTTTACTACTCAAGACGCCATCCGTTTTAAGTTCCCTGCCTCCAATAATCAAGCAGAATATGAAGCTCTAATATTTGGCATTGAATTAGCCTCCTTCTATGGAGCAACTAAGGTGGCGGCCTTCTGCGACTCCCAACTCATTGTCAAACAAGTAAAGGGAGAGTATAATGCCCAAGACCCCACCCTTACCAAGTATAGAGACCTGGTCCTAGATATGACGAAGAAGATGGAATTTTTCGAGCTCAAACAAATTGGCAGGGAAGATAACCAAGTCGCAGACGTTCTTTCCAAACTGGCAACCATGGATGTGTCTAAGACCAGTCCATATGTAGTTCATGCCGAAGAACCTGCGTACGAAAGACTACAAGTCATGCTCTTAGATGGAGAGGATAGATGCTGGATCGATGACTACATTGAATATATTGAGAAGGAGAAACTCCCTGAAGATGAAGCTCAAGCTAAACTCATCAAGAAGAGGTCTCCAAGGTTCGTGGTTATAAGCGGAGTCCTCTACCGAAGATCTTTCACAAATCCCCTGCTAAGGTGTGTCTATCCCAAGGAAATTCAGAACCTCTTGGCAGAAGTACATGAAGGCGTTTGTGGCGGGCACCCGGGGGCCAGAACCTTAGCTGACAAGATCATATCGCTAGGTTACTACTGGCCAAACCTAAGGGAAGACGCACACGCCTATGTTAGAAAATGTGACAAGTGCCAACGATTCTCTGACATTCCTAGACTACCGGCAGTTGAGCAAACACTTGTAATACCTACGTGGCCATTTGATATGTGGGGAATCGACATCATCGGACCCTTCCCTCCCGCCCGTGGTAATTGCAAGTACGTGATAGTAGCTGTTGATTACTTCTCCAAGTGGATAGAAGCCAAGGCATTAGCCAAGATAACGGAAGAGAACGCGATCAACTTTGTCCATGACAACATCTGGTGCAGATTTGGCCTTCCACATACAATTGTCTCTGATCATGGACTGCAATTCTCCACAGAATTCACTACAGAGTTGGAAAGAGTAAAAGTCCGCCATGCAAAATCTTCGCTAGCGTACCACAAGGCAATGGCCAAGCGTATAAAGAAACAAACCGGTCCTCACAGCCCTTACCAAGAACCTTGAAGGACGCAAGGGAAGATGGTTGGACAAACTTCCCTAGCCTTATGGGTCAGTTTCGCACAACCACCCGGGGGCCAACCGGGGAAACCCCATTCGCACTAACCTTCGGTTCCGAGGCTATGGCACCAGCAAAGATGGACATCCCTACTGTGAGAAATTCCCATTATGATGAGCAAGTCAACAAGGTCAATAGGCTCCTAGACCTGGACCTGATAGATGAGAAACGACTAGCTGCACAGATGAGGATGGTGAATTACAAGCAAAGGACCAAGGCGTATCACGACAAGAGGGTCATCAGAAGAGTATTCCAAGTAGGCGATTGGGTACTTAGAAAAATTGAAGCTACTGGTCGAAAGGCAGAACAGAATAAGCTCTCCCCAAATGGGAAGGTCCTTATATCATCACTCAAGTCATTCGAGAAGGGACCTACAGATTGAAGACCAAGGAGGGGAAGGACCTCAAACATCCCTGGCACTCCGACAACCTTAGAAAATATTATCACTAGTCTAGTTTATTTTACAGTAGATTAGTTTCTTATTTTTGGTCTTTTATTTTTGTTAGTTAGTTGATAGGATTGCAGTTCGATGTAATCGCATTTCAAAGTTTTACGAAAGCAGTTTCTTCCAACGCGCAAAGCAACTATCAACTCTTCACACAGACACCAGGAGACGAGGACTTTATCCCCGACTCTTCTAAACAACACATCCTGTCAAGGGTCCACCTTGTTTCAGGATACCAACGGCCAAGACCAAGGGTCCTCCTTGGCCTGATGGCTTACAACACATCCTGTCAAGGGTCCACCTTGTTTCAGGATACCAACAGCCAAGACCAAGGGTCCCCCTTGGCCTGATGGCTTAACACATCCTGTCAAGGGTCCGCCTTGATTCAGGATACCAACAGCCAAGACCAAGGGTCCTCCTTGGCCTGATGGCTTAACACCTCCTGTCAAGGGTCCACCTTGATTCAGGATACCAACAGCCAAGACCAAGGGTCCTCCTTGGTCTGATGGCTTAACACATCCTATCAAGGGTCCACCTTGACTCAGGATTACAAACATAACAGCCAAGACCGAGGATTTTTCTCGGCCTGATGGCTTAACTAACGTCCTACCAAGGGTCCACCTTGATTCAGGATTACAACACATTTAAAGCCAAGGAAACCTTCCTCGGCCTAAATAACTTAAGAGTATAGTTCACTTGCCCAACAATTTGGGAGCAAGGAACCTTCCTTGGATCCCACCTTCCTAAGTCTAGTGCCTCTGCCTAGCATACAAAAATATGAGCAAGTTATTGAAATAACATGAATCATGACAAAAGGATTTTCATTGATATTCAAAAAAGAAGTACAAGTCCTATCGTCTATTACAAAAAGCAAAGGAAAGAAAATATATCCTATGTCCGCTGCTCTTCATCAAAAGACTTCTCGAGCCACTCCTCAGTAATGGAGCTGGGGGGAGGAAGGACCGTTTGTTCAGTAAGGGCATTAGTTTCCTCGGCCCCTCCTTCCACCTCGGCTTCCATGGCCTCAGGCTCTTCCGCATCCTGGATCGCCTCCACCAAGTCTTTTATATTGTCGGGGACGACAGAGGCCGGCCTCCACACCTCCCTGCAAGCTTGAGCATCCTTGGCTGCCATTATCTCCAAGTTGCTTTCAGAAAAAGGGACCAAGTGGTGGAGAGCCCTGACTTCCTCGGCATATTGGTCCCGGCAAATCAGCTGGGCAACCTTGTTGATGTCCAAACCGGTGGAAGGGTCAGCCAAGATGCTTCGGGCCAAGTGAAGATAACCATCTTCAAACATAGTAGCCGTCTGCTCGTCCACGGCATCTTTAAAGGCCGAGCTGGCCATCATCAACTCCTTGAAGGCCGAGCTCTCCTTGAATCGAGCAACGGCCTCTTCCTCCCTAGCCGGGAGGGTAGCTTCCAATCCTCGGCACTTGGCCTCAGCTTCATCGGCCTTTGTTTGAAGCTCGGCCTTATCAGTCTTTGCCTGAGCAAGCTCCTCTTCTTTAAGCCGGAGATGCTCCTCGGCCTTGGCCTTTACTTCCCCAGCCCTCTTCACTTTCGCCTCCACCTTGGCCTTGGCTGCCACGAGCTCCGCATCCCTTGCCTTTAAAAGCTTAACCAAGGAAGCCTTGTCAGTATCACTCTTCACTTGGGCGGCCTTGGCCTCATTCAGGCGCCTGGCTTTTTTCTTGGCCAAAACATTTTCATACGCCGTGACGGAAGTCAACTGAAAGAGAAATCAATATTAGAAATGTAAACAAATCTCAGGATCAATACCCAAGAAAAGGAAACACTTACCTCGGCGATTAAGAGTCCCTTGTGGCAGAGCAAGGTATCTTCGCTGGGAGCCTCTCTAACAAGAGCCTCGTAGGCATCCTCGTCCATAGCTCTCTGAATGGGAGCTCGGCCCAATCTTACTAAGGGTCCCTCCCTAGCTAACTGAGGAAGTCCCTTAAGACGGGGAACGTTGAGGGACATGCTCTTAGCCAGCTCGTCGGCCTCCTCAACGGTCTTGACATTCTGGATGGTAAAAGGAGGAGGAGCCTCAACATGGGGAGCCCCACTGACACTTGCTCGCTTAGCTGCAGGCTCCTCGGCACTGACAGTTTGGGCTCTCTTGGAGCCAGATCTTCTTTGGACGAGGTCGGTTTCCTCGGCTCCTACCTCCTCGGCCTCAACATTAGGGTTAAGCCCATCTCTAGTTGTTGGCTCAACCCGTTCCTCGGATGCTGCACCCTCAGTATTAGCATCATCGTGCAATAAGAGGGGAAGGGGTTTATCACCTTGAACATTCAGAATCAGGTTACGGGCATTTGTTTCCTCTCTCCTCTCCACCAAAGCCGACTTCTTGCTTTGCTTTCTCTTCCTCTTTACCAGCTCCTGAGGACTAAGTCTCTCCATGGCTATGGCGGCTTCTTCCTCGACGGTTAAATCTGCAAGGACAAGGAAGAAATGGTCAGGTACGAGCAGAAGGAACTAGCATGCAAAAATTAGGAGTAACAGAGATAAAAGTTTACATCCAACAATGTCAATGGCTTTTATACATTGATCACGGGGACGCTCAGTCTTGCACCGAGTACAATCTTTATGGAATACTAAACCGGGGTGTATTGTCCAATCATTGAAACGCCGTCCTCTTTTGACAGTGACGAGGGGAGCCACCCCGTCCTTTGGCCCCTGCATCAATCCAGCTTGGATATAATAATGATCCGAGGATTCAACTGCCTTCCAGTCGAGCAGCCCTACCTCGGCAAACTCCTCTAGTCGCTTGATTAATGCTTGGGTCCACTCATATTGCTGGACAGCAAAGGAAGAGGTGGGATCCTTGCAAGGAGATTGGAACTCCCAACCTTGACGGCTCTCTACCCGGATAACATGATTGTCCCAGCCTGCAACTTTGCTCGACATAGGGAGAAGCAACTTTGGTTTTTTGGGGGCACTCCTAATAACCACGAGCCAATTTTCCTTGATAACTTGGACTATATAAAAATGACGGAAGGCACCCATGTTCGGCTCAAAACCTAGGCTACGGCAAAGCACGATGAAGCTCACAAGAACCCTAGTGCCACTGGCTCCGAGCATGGCCGGCACTGCCCTAACGTCATCCAAGAATTCATTGATGAATGGGTCCAAGGGAAGACGAAGCCCCTGTTGAAATTGTTTGAAATAAAGGTGGATATAATCTTGGTTGTAGTAGAAGTTTTGCTCTTCCTTGTCAGTCTTGAGGTCGAGCTTGCCCATATAAGTTAACTTATACTCAGTTCTATTCACCCCGTACTTGGAATATAATTTCTCAATCATGGGATCCCCAGGCTTTGGAGCCCTCTCCCTTTGTTTACCCCGGCTCTCCCTTCTTCGTATCAAACGGCCGTCAGCTTGGGCACCTTCCATGAAGGCTTCAACTATTTGAGTGGACGAGGAGGGAACTCCTTCTCTTCCCGTCATATCTGCATAAATACGAGGAGACAAAGTTAGTTACCTCGTCAATGGCTGATTTTAGGAAGGGGAAGGGAGTTTCCCCTCCTCGTCATGTCTTAAGGCCGAGGAGGGAGCCGTACCTCTCAGACGCTCACGCATTTCGCGATTGGAGGCCGGGTAGAACAGTTTGATGTGCTCCATCATCTCAGCCCTATCCTCAAAAACTATGACGTTGGGTGAACCGGACTCAATCCTATCTATTCTTGTGGAATCTGGGTATTGGAGGAATAACCGAGTCCGGCCATAACCTTTTAATTGCTTGCTTATTTCATCCAAGGTCAGCATCATCCAAGGTCCCCTCTCTCTACGATATACCCTTAGATTGCCAGTATGATATCCAAAACGGAATCGGGGGGAATGATCCCAAGAACGAGCCATCTAAGGGGAATCAAAGATTAAAGGGGGGAGTTCGTTCATTATTCAAAAGTGTTCAACAAGACCCAAACGAAAATTAAAATTTGAAAGTTTTGAAAGGTTAAAACTTGAAATCATGAAGAAAAGTTCTATTCTTCAACAATGGCGGTTCGTGTTTCTTGACATATTCAAAATTCTTTCCAAAACACCCTAGAAAGCTTGAAATCAAAAGCGAAATGCAGAAAGGGGAAAGAATTTCATACCTGAGTGTGAAGAAATGAATGGAATCACAACAAAAAGTAACGTCGCCGGAAAGATAGTGTTCGCCGGAATCTGGAAACGATGAACGCTGTGTTCGTCGGAGATCTCTCTTGCCTTTGCTCTCGAGTAACTGGGGTTCGTAAAGAATGAAATGAAAGGGTTTTAGCTTTTTATAACCCCTTAATCGGGTCAAACCCATGGGTAAAGAGGAAAAACGGGTAAGGCGCCCCAAGAATTAAATGCACAAAACAGTTTTCGAGGCGTGACAAGACTGGGGGGGCCCCAGAATGGCGACCGTCAGTTACAGGAAACAGCACCAAGGACACGTGGTGAGCCTGTTCGTATCCCATAGCCGAGGACGAGGAGACTTTCTACTCGACTTAAGCCGAGCTAGAAAGTCGGGGGCCACTGAACGGTATAAACTGAGATACGCACATGGGCTTGCTCGAGCTGGGCCTAATTGGATTGGGCCATGAATATTATCTAAATACCCAAGTATCAGGGCCGAGTAAGGTCTTCCTCGTATGACGAGGAACGTTTATCTCGGCCTTATGTCGCCATGCTTGGGCCGTCATGTCGCAAGTGACGAGGAGAGAAAAGTTCTTTCCTCGGCATTTCATCACCATGACGAGGAAACAAAATCATTTACCCCGGCATATATACAAGCCGGCTAATCTCCAAATGACGAGGAAGCAGGATCATTTACCTCGGTCTATTTGCCAAGGCCGAGGTAGAACATTCGTGTTCCTCGGCGTTCCGGCTAGCAGATTACACAGTCCTTATCAAACAAGGATTCTACAGTCACGATCCAATCAGGATTACAATTATCAACACCAATCCAAGTCAAACAATGACTCCTTAACAGATATAATTCTCTTAGAATTATATCTTATCTCTTTACAAGTTAACTTCAACATGGATTCTATAAATCCATCCCTATAAATACAAGCCCCATGGCTCATTATTTGGTACGTTACTTTTTACATTGGGGAAACTCTGTCAATTTGTTTTCTCATATACAAACCGTGAACTTACTCTCACGCCGGAGGGCCTATCCGCCCCGGCTTAGTTTACGTGTTTTCTCTTATTTTCAGGCCTTGCAATCACCGGAGCAATCATCACTTGGATTTGGGCTGATTTGACAATTTTGGCATCATCATCAATGATTTTTTTAACACATTATTTGACGTTAAATTACATTTGCACTAATACTATTTTACACGTGCACTAACCCAATAACACCATTCCATCAAACTCAAATTTTGAAACCCATAATTCTTTCCTATCGTCTCTGATCCTCAATTCTTTTTCATTCTCCATTTTCCCTTTGTATCTGGACACCACCGTGAAAGAGTGAGATTTTAGGGAATATTTACTTTCCTAATTCGAATCATATTGGTATACTTGGTAAGAGGATGTTATGACTTTCTTAGCAAAGATTTATTCTCCTATTTGGAAAAGGACATTGTTAATATGTAAATATCTTTTATTTATGTAACTATATTTAGACTAGGACTAACCTTCTAACAAATATCTTTCCTTGTTAGTGTCAATCTTATGTTTCCTTGTAGGAGTTGGATTGCATCAAATAAGGAAGAGTTGAATTGATTGAAGGACTTCTCAAAGGTGCATATAAATACAAGACATTGGCACATTGAGAAGATACAATTTTTAGAGAATTCTTTGGAAGACAATTCCTTTTTGTTCTTCACGGATTCTATAGTACTTTAGGTTGTGAGTGAGGTTGTGACTTACATCCGAACTCACATCTAGTTTTCATACAAGTTCTGTGTTATACTTCTGTTTAGAATAGGTTCTCCTTGGGAAATGAAGATTGTTCTTAGTTTAGAAGTTGGTTAGAACTTGTTTTTGTATTTTAATCTTTTTGTTATCACTTGTTTGATTTGCTTCTGTAAAACAATTTTAATAGTGAAAAGCTTTTTGGGCTTAAAGCCTTGTTTGCTGGGATTAGAACCAGTAAACGTACAATTCTTTAGTTATTTTATTTTATTCTGCTGCTTATTGGTGGATGTGTGAACAGTTGTAACTCACATCTGTACTCACATCCGTGTTTTGTTGTGTTGACTTGAATTCCTAGTTACACGAGACTTTCAATTGGTATCAGAGCCAACTCTCGACATATTACTGAGTGTTGATCTAGAAAGTATAGTCATAACGGAATGTCAGAATCATCAAAACAAGCCTCCAGTCTTGGATGGCACCAATTATTCTTTTTGGAAGTCTAAGATGCGTAACTACATCAAATATATTGATGAAATAGCGTGAATGCGCATACTTGTAGCATGGCAACCTCCCACAGAGGAGAAAAGGCCTGCTTCAAGTATTGGTGAAACTTATTTTGAAAGAAAACCAGATGAAAGATGGACTCTTGATGAAATCACTTCTGCAAATTACAATTCTAAAGCCATGGGTGCTATTTCCAGCCATATTTCTAAAAATATGTACAAATTTATCATCAATGAATGCATAGCAAAGAATGATTGGGATATCTTACAGATGCAATATGAGGGGATTCCAAGTGTTAAATCCACCAGACTTAGGATCTTAATGGATAGATTTGAAATCCTTAGAATGGAGGAGACAAAAGATATTGTCTCCTATGCTGCTAAGATCCATGAGATCTCTAATGAATGTACCATTCTGGGTGAATCAATCTCTAATGCTAGACTTGTGAGAAAAATTTTGAGGACCTTACCTGAAAGGTTCAACATAAAGGTTGTGGTCATAGAGGAGACTAGTGACACCAACACAGTAAGATTAGATAAAATTGTTGGTATTTTAACTGTGTTTGAGTTAAATTTTGAAGCTCAGAAAAAGAACAAGGCCATAAGTCTTGCCCTCAAAAGCTCTGCAGCTGTTCCAAAAGAACTGGTTGAGCTCTCCTCAGAAATTGACAAGTCAAACCTTGAGGATGAGGATGTGGCTCTCATCTCTAAAAAATTCAGTTCTATGCTAAAAAATAAAAGAATGAGCAAGTTTCCCAACATACCTGCTCCAAGTGCTGAGAAACCTAAAGTTAGCACTGAGAATGGCTTCAAAAGGCCAAACTTAGAGAATAAGAAATCCTCTGAATCTGTATAATGTAGAGCATGTTGTGGCTTTGGTCATTATGCTAATGAGTGTGCTAACATACTTAAAAAGAAGGGAATGAGCTTAACTGCTTCCCTGAGTGATAGTGAGGATGAAGAGGAAGTTGCTAACATGCATGTAATTAACTGTCATTCTGTTTTTAATGCTCACTTTACAGAAATAGAAGAAGGAGATTCTGAGGAGAATGTGGATGTGGACTCAGATGTGGACACATTCTTGGACACATCTGAAGATACATCAAATTTGACTCTCAACTGTTTCTCCACAAAAGGAGATTCTGATGATGAAGAAAGAGACATTCCATATGAGGAAATCTTTGAGACATACAAAGAACTGCATACAGATTGGATAAAGAGGATGAACAAAATTGAGGTACTAGCCAAGGTAAACAAATCTCTTTCTAATAAATTGTTTGTTTGTGAAGATGAGAAAGTTAAACTTTCAAAAGAAAATGATGATCAAAAAGATATCATTGCTAAACTTGAAGTTCTGGTAACTAAGAGAGAAGTTGAGCTTGAAAAATTCAAAACTGATTTTGAAAAAGCTGAGGGTACATTAACCAAGTTGAATACTGGGAAAATGAAACTTGATGAAGCTATAGCTCTTGGTAAAACTGGAAAAACTGGTATTGAGTTTGAAAAAACCAAATTTGTAAAGGGTTATGTGAGGCTTCAACATCTGAGGTAAAACCAATCTTGAGTGCTAAAAGGCCAAGGAGAAGGCATTATATCTGTCATTACTGCTTTGCTCCTGGGCATATTCGTCCCTTTTGTTATAAATTGAAAGCTGATAAGAAAGCTAGATGTGTAAAACAAACTCAGATGTGTGATAAGATGTGTACACATCCAGGCACACATCCTAGTACACAGCAGCAGGTGCATCACAAAAAGAAAGCTGAAAGTAAGTGGGTGGCTAAACATAGTGCTACCTGCAATGTTGTTTACTCTTCTCTCAAGAGTAGTGTCTCTGGTTCTTGGTATTTTGATAGTAGGTGCTCTAGGCACATGACTGGTAATCAAGATGTCCTAACTGACTATAGGTTGATCAATGGAGGAAAGGTGAACTTTGGTGGTGGTACACAAGGTAAAATCATTGGAAAAGGAACCTTAGATGTTAAGGGTCTCCCAAAACTGCACAATGTTTACCATGTAGAAGGCTTAAAGGCCAACCCGATAAGTATCAGTCAGTTGTGTGATGATGACCTACATGTTAAATTTGATAAACACTTGTGTGAGGTGTTTGATAAAGATAAAAAATGTGTGTTTACTGGTCCTAGATTTGCTGATAACTGTTACCAATTTGGTGACAATCTATCCTGCCTAAGTACTAAAATAAATGATGCCAATCTGTGGCACCAAAAGCTAGGGCATGCTAACAGCAGAAAACTGGAGGAACTCCAAAGGTATGAAGCCGTAAAGGACCTCCCTAAACTGAACTTTAAAAACACTTATATATATGGTTCTTATCAGAAGGTAAAGCAAACAAAATCCTCACATAAAAGGGTCCAACAATGCTCCATATCTAGATGTTTGGAGTTGATACACACTGACTTGATGGGGCCTATAGAGGTTGAAAGATTTGGTAGGAAAAAATATGCTTTTGTGTGTGTTGATGACTACTCCATGTACACATGGGTGATGTTCTTAAGGGAGAAATCTAAGACTATAGGTGAGTTCAAAAACTGGTACAAAAGGGTCAGAAATCTGTATGGCCTTAAGGCTGTAAGGATTAGGTCTGATCATGGCACTAAGTATGAAAACTCCATGTTTACTGCCCTCTGCAATTCCAAGGGAATTACTCGTGAATTCTATGCTCATATAACTCCTCAACAGAATGGAGTTGCAAAAAGGAAAAATAGAACTCTTCAAGAAATGGCTAGGGTTATGCTAAGTTCCAAAATAATGTCAAAGAAATTTTGGGCAGAGCCCTTGAATACTGCCTATCACATTGACAATAGGGTGTTTCTCAGAATTGGGAGCACTATGACACCCTATCAAATCCTACTTGGCAAGAAACCTACTCTAAAGTATTTTCATCTGTTTGGTTGTATCTGTTACATCCTCAATAATAGGGAATACTTGTCCAAGTTTGATTCCAAGAGTGATAAAGCAATATTCATGGGCTACTCTCCACTAATAGTAGAGCATATAGGGTGTTTAACTTAACTATTATGGAATCTGCAAATGTGGTTTTCAATGACTCACTTGATCTTAACCTCAAGACTGCTGAGGATGATATTCCAGGTTGCTTGCTAGACTGGAAAGTTACAGACACAGATGTTGTGGAGCAAACAGAGGATGATAAAACTGAAACAAATGCTGAAATAGAGAAGGATGTGACTAAGGATGTGGGCACATTTGCATCCACATCTGCACCCACATCTGTCCCCACATCCTCCCAAATTCTTGAACCTGAGGACAGCTCTTGTGAATCTGACAAAGATAATACTCCAGAGGTGATGAGGATGGGTATGTGGATAGATCAAGGGATGTCCCCTCAAGGATCCAGAAAAACCATCCCACCTCATAGGTTGTGGGAGATGTACATGATCAAGTTAGAACCAGGAAGAAAGGAAAGGTAAACTACAAAGAGCTAGTTGGTTTGTGGAGTTACTCATCAGCATTCTCCAAGGTAAGTTTTTGCTGTTATATTTGAAAAGAATGATGTTTAGACCTTAGTTCCTAGGTCCTCTCATGGAAATGTCATAGGAACAAAATGGATTTTTAAAAATAAGACTGATGAGAAGGGGGTAATCACTAGGAACAAGGATAGACTTGTGGCTCAAGGGTATACTCAAGTTGAAGGGATTGACTTTGAGGAACTTTTGCCCCTGTTGCCAGAATTGAATCCATAAGACTCTTGTTGGCCATAACTTGCTATCTTAAGTTAACTCTGCATCAGATGGATGTTAAGAGTGCCTTTCTGAATTGGGTCTTGAATGAAGAGTCCTATGTAGAACAACTTAAGGTTTTTGAGGACCCTGATTTTCCAAACCATGTGTACAAACTGAAAAAGGCTCTGTATGGGCTGAAACAAGCCCCTAGAGCTTGGTATGGTAGGCTAACTGACCATCTGCTTCACTTAGGGTTCAAGAGAGGTGAAGTGGACAAAACTTTGTGAGGAAAGAAAAAAGAGAGATAATTGTGGCTCAAATTTATGTGGATGACATAGTATTTTGATCAAATTCAGACACTATGTTGACTGTATTTGTGGATAGCATGACCTCCACATTTGAGATGAGTATGGTACGTGAGTTGAACTACTTCCTAGGTTTACAGATCAAATAATTCAAGGAAGGTATGTTCATCTCCCAATCCAAATATGCCAAAAATCTAGTGACAAAATTCTCCCTTGAACACTCCTCTCACCTCAAAACACCAATGGGATCGTTCCAAAGGCTCAGTCATGACACAAATGGTGAGAGTGTAGACCAGACTGTGTATAGAAGCATGATAGGTAGTCTGCTATACCTCACAACCAGTAGACCTAACATTATGTATAGTTTATGTCTCTGTGCTAGATATCAAGCAAACCCAAAGGTTTCCCATCTTAAAGCCTTGAAAAGGATTATCAGATATGTGAATGGGACTGCAAACCTAGGGTTACATTATTCCAAAGAGACAAATACTAATTTGGTTGGTATAGTAACTCAGATTGGGCTGGCAATTGTGATGACAGAAATAGTACTACTGGGGTTGCTTTTATCAAGGGAACAACCTTGTTTCTTGGTATAGTAGAATACAAAATCGTGTGTCCCTATCTACAGCTGAGGCTGAATATGTTGCCCTTAGTAGAATGCAAAATTGTGTGTCCCTATCAACTTGCCGATATATTTACAAAGGCATTAGATCATGAGATATTTTCCTCCTTGAGTAAGTCTCTTGGCTTGTGTGATATTTGAGGATGTAAGCACAAATATGCACACATCCATTGAAACATCTGTATATGTACTAACTCAAAAAAAAATCATGCATTAGCACGAAATATCTCAGTGTGGTCACTTGCTTGTCTTACATTATTGACATGTCTGATTACTTAATTGTGGGCATTTCTTGTTCATGTTGTCTTTTGATAACTTGATACAATCTTCCTAGATATCTCACAGTGGGTGCCTTAATCAAGAGAAACAGCTGCTTCTCCCATTTGTATGAAGCCAAGTTCAGTGTGATCAAGTGATCCTCAAGATAATAGTTTGAAATCAAACTTGAAAAGATCACTGGACAAAAGGGCTATCTTTGGGTAAAAAGAAAAGTGAAAGCTACTCAATATGCAATTTATCCATAATAAAAAATTGCTGGATGCATCCTAAAGGCTGTACAGATTAGATTATTGCCCATTGACTTTTTGTGATCAAGATGTGTCCCCAAATGTGACTCACATCCTATGCCACATCTGAAACTGAGATTTTTTTCCCTTTACTTGTGTGATGCATCATTCTAGTCATTTAGCATATTAGGTCATATAGGGTGCATAAATATTCTCTAGTTTATTTTCATTCTTAATCTATTCTTTGATTTAACATGTTCTTGATTTCCAATATCTCTCATGAAAAAGAAAGGTGTGTATCAAGATCCTCAAGGAAAAAGGAAGGACAGGTTCAAAGGGGTATTTGTGGAAGTGATATGGTTGAAGAAATCTTGTGTTACCATAAAAGGTATTTGGGATTTTGATTAAATTTATCCCCTACTTTTGTGGTGATTTTCCGTGTGTGAAGGCCAAGGGTTTATATCCGTTGTGGACTCTGTCAAATTAAGTCGTTGCCTAGAGTCCTAGAGAGGTAAGAAATCCTTAATTGAGTAGGAAAGGGGGAGTTGTGAGTATAAATGTGACTCACATCTGTCACATCTCTTTAATTCCTCATTGTGTGTTTCTCCCCCTTTGCCCCAATTTCTCTCTCTCACACACACGCACCATATTTTATGTTCTCTCTAACCCATATTGCAGAATCGATGGAACAAGAAAGCTCTATTCGTGAGGAAGATATTATTGATGTTCAGCCAATTTCCATGGCATTGCCTGAATCAACTCAACCCCCCACTTCTTTCTTTGTCACTGTTCCACAATCGCCGGAACAGGTGTCTGCTGAAGCTCCAACAATAGAGGTACCTCCTCCATGTGAATCCGCTCCTATGGAACCAACAACCGCTCCCTCACCACCAAAAATTCCCACTCCTACACCATTTCCTATTCCACAAACAGTTAGGCCTACTCCTCCTTTGGCTATTGTTCCTTCTATGACCTCCCTAGTCACCAAGAAAATGAAGCTACCAACTGAAATTACCCGAATCGCGCGCGGGGACGCGGCGAGCGGCATTTCGCGAACTTGGGACCTCGCCTGGAAATGAAAGGGAGAGTCGCCATGCCGTTTTGTATTATGAGCCCAAACTTTGAAAATGGTTGGTTTTGTAAAAGGGTGTCATTTTGATTGGTAGCCAAAACTTGGAAAAGGCTTTGAAAATGGGACGTTTTGATTGGTAGCCAAAACTTGGAAAAGGCTTTGAAAATGGGACGTTTTGATTGGTAGCCAAAACATGGAAAAGGCTTTGAAAATGGGACGTTTTGATTGGTAGCCAAAACTTGAAAAAAGGCTTAAAAAAAGAACGTTTTGATTGGTAGCCAAAACTTGAAAAAAGGCTTTTAGGACCAGAGATTGTTAGGTTCGGAGGTCACGTTACGTTTCGGGAAGAGTATGTTGAGATCACCCAAAATGCCTCGTATGACGACTCTTTCTACCTTTCTCGAAATTGTGTGTGTGTGTGTGTGTGTGTTGCATTTTGAAAAGGAGCTTGAATGACAAGCTTTAATCTTGGTTTGAATGACAAACATTGATTTGTGGTAAAAACGAGTGTTTGAATGACAAACGTCGGTTTTGAGTTTGAAAAGAGGGTTCGAATGACGAACTTAAATCTTTAGTTTGAATGACAAACGTTGATTTTAATGAAAAGAGCGTTTGAATGACAAACGTCGGGTTTCGAGTCGGAAATGAGCGTTTGAATGTCAAACGTCGATTTTGAGTTGTTTTGAAAACGGAGTTCGAGTGACGAACTTAAATCTTTAGTTTGAATGACAAACGTTGATTTTAATGAAAAGAGCGTTTGAATGTCAAACGTCGGATTTTGAGTCGGAAATGAGCGTTTGAATGTCAAACGTCGATTTTGAGTTGTTTTGAAAACAGAGTTTGAGTGACGAAATTAAATCTTTAGTTTGAATGACAAACATTGATTTTAATGAAAAGAGGGTTTGAATGTCAAACGTCGGTTTTGTGTCGTTTTGAAAAGAAGTTCGAATGACGAACTCCGATTTCGAATCGGGCATTACATTGTTACCAATTTTATGAAAAGAGGCAGTAAATGATATGCGATCAATGAGTCATTTCGTGACTCGGACTTTTATAAATAAATACTATCACAAGCCAAATGGCTCGGATTTGTAAATGACAGTATTTAAAGTGCGGTATCAACGGAATCGAACGATCCGGACAATAAAGATACGATCGGCGAGTCAAACGGCTCGGATTTGTAAAGTTGCGTAAATTAAATAGCAGTATCAACGGATCAAACGATCCGAACTTTGTAAATGATGATCACGAACCAAACGGTTTGGACGGTAAAGAACGAATCAACGGATCAAACGATCCGGACTGTAAATGACAGAAACGTAAAACGGGACTGAAACGCCGTTTTAACCCGAAATTACTTCTCTTACGGGAGAGAAGATGATTAAGGACTAAAATGTATCGAGTCCCGTAGACGGCGTTACGTCTGCATTTTGATAGTTTCGACCGGATCGAAAATAGCGTTTGACGCGTAAATCGAGGCAAAACGGAGTTTAGAGAGAGAGAGTGTTACCTATGGCTAGGGATTGACTCTTTAGCTCGGAAGGACGTATACGGGATACGGTTTGGTGTTTGGAAGGTGTTTCGAAGGTGTTTGGCTCGTGTTTTGGTTGGAAAATGGGATTTTCACGCAAATCGAGACGAAACGGGGCTCGGGAGAGGGGTAGAATGCCTAGAACCGTGGGATTTTGGGAGGGGGTAATATTTTCTCCTCTTTTTAACAAAATGACAACCCTTGTATTTATAGGGGTAATTTTGTAAAACAGGTCGGACGATCTAAGATTCAATTTCGGAGTTTTTGGGTATTTTGGAAATTGCAGGGAATTGATGAGAATTCTGGTTTTACATGTAAAACAGACCGGATGGCCTAACTATCAATTTCAGGGTTATTTTGATCTTTTCACCCCTGAATTTGATTAATGGGGATGGGGGAGGCCATGCATGCGTGCCATGTGTCCCTGTGAGTCACCGATGCTAGGGTTTTTGTCCCGTTATTTCCGGTTTTGACTGTTTTCTAAATAACTGTCCGGAAAATGTCCGAAACGCCCCGAAAAGTCCCGAAAAGTGCATTTTTCGAGGAAAGTGGTACTTTTACATGTGACAATGTGTGTTGAGTACACTTTGGTGTCGGGATGCATGGGGCAGTCATGGGATGTCTCATTGATTCGGGAAACTTTTAACGGATTTTGACGATTCGAATTTGGGTACTTACAGTAGCCCCTCAGCGATGTCACTTTCGAAGGAAGTGGGGTCATTGATAAAGATAAGGATCCAAATCGGGGGATGCCTTACTTGGAGAGACCTGAGCGGCCAGATGGCTGGACCCTTAGCGAAAGGATTCCTACGTATCACGAGCGGGAATAAAGCCGATCATAGTTCGTAGGTGCGAGGGCGTTTCGTAGGGACCTCGACCTCTTTATCAAACCAATTGAAATTTTTTTATGAACTAATCCATATTCTTGTACAACTCTAGCAATTTTGTTACAAATATTTTGAGCGTTAGAACAATATCAAAAGATTTATTTGCAAGTAATCGTTTTTGTATTTTCCAACTACTATCAATTCAATGACATGTAATTCTTATATAGTTATGAGTTTGCCAATGATCACTCCATATATCGGCACATATTGATAATTTTTGTGGTAAATCTTTAAACGTATTAATTAAAGTTAATTTTCCTTGTAGATATTAGGTTTTAGTATCACGAGTACTTGTGTTTTTATTAATTTCTTTAGTCGAGGGATTTACACATGGCCGGTTTGGTTAAACCGCCGGTTCACGGTTTAAAATCGGCGGTTTCAACCTTGGCATCCCCTCAACCGGAACCGAACCGGATAACCAGATAAACCGGTTACGGTTTTGACGGTTTACGGTTTTAACGGTTTCCCGGTTAACCTCCGGTTTATCCGGTTTGGATCTGCTCGGCCGAGTCCTTGGTGTTGCTCGGTCGAGCATACCCTTTTAGGGGTTGAGGGTTGCTCGATCGAGTCTTTGGTGTTGCTCGGTCAAGCATACCCTTTTAGGATTTAGGGGTTGAGGGTTGCTCGGCCGAGTCTTTGGTGTTCCTCAGTCAAGCATACCCTTTTAGGGTTTAGGGGTTGAGGGTTGCTCGGCCGAGTCATATACTGCTCTATCGAGCATACCCTTCAAAAAAATGCCAACTTTCTATTCTCATATGCATGGTCGAGTCTATAGTAGTGCTCGGCCGAGCATATCATTTTTCAGTTATTTTTTTAACAGTTTTCGTTAACTTTGTATGTTGTATATTAACTTTTTTTTCAATTTTTTTTTTGATAAATAAGACTATTTTAGACTTAAGTTTACTACATACATTTTTTGCAAAAAGGTTTATAATAAAAGTTAAGAATTTTTAAAGAAATAAAACTTAACGGTTTTTTGAAAAAAGTTAACTTTTAATTTTTTTCAATTTTTTTTTTGGATAAGTAAGACTATTTTAGACTTTTGTTTACTACATACAATTTTTGCAAAAAGTTATATAAAAAAAAGTTATGAATTTTGAAAGAAATAAAACTTAACTTTTTTAAAAGAAATGAAAGTATATAAAAGAAAAAAGGGTCGGTACCCTTAAATTTTATTAATTAAAATTAAATTACAAAGAGGGAGACAACCAATCTTACCCTTTTATAAATAAGGGGAGACATTTAGGAGCCTTTACCTCAGCCTAACTATTACAATTAAATAAAAATAAACCTAATCTAAAGTCTAAACTAATCTAATTAAAATAAAAATTAATCTTAAACATCATTCATTCATCACTACTTTCCGTGGAGTCCTCGACATCGTATTGATATCTTGGATCCAATAGATCCTCATCATAAGGCAAGTCTTGTTGCCTTTTTTCCGCTCTAACCCAATCGCCAAGTAAAAGTTGATGTTCCAAGTTTTCACTTGTTAGTTGGGAACGTTTTTCATCCAAAACATTTCCATCAACGCTAAATGTCAATTCAACCGCCACCGTTAAAGCGGGAGAGGCTAAGACTTCTTTAGCAACTATGGAAAGTATAGGATAAATGTCTTTCCTTCTTGACCACCATTGTAAAACATCAAATTCATTTGAATTTGGGTCTTGGTTTAATTCAAAGTTTGTAGTGAAATAAGTTTCTAACTCCACGGGAATGTTTGATGATGATGAAGATGAACCTCGAGAAGGACCATATTTTTTACTATACAAATTTGCAAAAAAAACTATATGAATCCCCACTAGTAAAACTTGGTTGAGAAGTAGAGGAATCATCTTCATGTTGTTGGCTTTGAGAAGTGCTTTTATATAAGGCACTAGCCTAAGCCCGTGTCCAAGGCCACGTTTTTTGTTTTTTGTTTTTTTTAATTTTTTTTTAATTTAATTTTTTTTTTTTAAATATGCCCGTGTCCAAGGCCACATTTTTTTAAAACTATTTTTTTTTTAAATTAATTTAAATTTTTTTTTTAATTTAATTTTTTTTTTTAAGGGCGAAATGGGAAAGGGAGTGAATAGTGAGGGCAAAATGGTCATTTCCGCGGATGAAACTATTCACACCACTGTTCAAAACAATGGTGTGATTTATAATATAGATTTTTTTTTTTTTAAATTAATTAAATTTTTTTTTTAATTTAATTTTTTTTTTTAAGGGCGAAATGGGAAAGGGAGTGAATAGTGAGGGCAAAATGGTCATTTCCGCGGATGAAACTATTCACACCACTGTTCAAAACAATGGTGTGATTTATATATAAGACATTATACTCATTAAAAAGGTTAATCAAATCATTTTTTGTGTCATTAATAATAACTAGTGAAACTCCCGTGCGATGCACGGATTGCTATTAACACATATTGACGAAAATTCATACAAATATAACAGGAAATAGAAATGTTTGTGTACATTGTAAAATACTTTTTTTAAAACTATATTATTAGTACAAATATCAGATTGAAGGTCACAAAAATAAATATATAATTAAGGCATAGTTAATTTGAACGAAGCGCGTTTTATACGTAAATTCCCGTTCTATTCAATAATAACCACATTTGACATCCATTTTTCAATGCTATGGAATTGAAAGCATATTTTTTATGTAAACCATATTTATTGTGTATTGAACGTGATATGTGCGTAATTTGCCCACAGTATCACTTAGTTTCGACAACGATTGAGAAAACATAATCAATCTACTTATAAGTCTCCAAATCTTTATCTTCAACTACAATTCTGAACTCTTGACTCTAGTGATTCTTCAAACACACAAATTACATGAAATGAAATTTTCAAGTATCATCAATTTTTATTTTTGAGAAGTTATTTTTTCCTTGAACCGTATTCAACTTCTACATCCCCGTTTGATTTTTTATATATCTCTTTCATGTTATTGTTATATAATCATGTTTTTTTTATCGCAAGTAATTCAATTTAACATTAGAAAAAAATATTTCACTATCAAATAAATAAATGCTCCCTTCGTCCCATTTTAAACTTCCTTTTTTTTTATAATAAAATGTGTCCCATTTTAAGTGTTAAAAAAGTGAAATGGAATTTTTTTAATATTTTTATATTCAATGGTCTTATAAGTCATACTCACAACAACTATTCACTACTTACTTTGTACCCAACTTTTTATACTTTATAATAAAATCATTCATCTCTTTAATATCCTAACCAATTTTTTAACGTTTAAAATAGGACAAAAGTTGAAGAAAAATTATTAATATTTCTATTATAAAATGCAATTTTTTTCCTTTATTTCCTTATAAATGTAGAGATTAATAATATGGCATAGAAAAATAAGAAAATAAAATAAACTATAAACAAATAAGTATATAATAATATACAAATATTATCAATATTTAAAATTTATTATAAAAAAAAGATGAATACTATGCGGGTTTGGGTTAAATGGGACGGTTCAAGCTAATCTCAAATCCACCCCAATCCCACCCGATTTAAAAGAAAACATTTCCAAACTCTTTTCATTAGAAGCGGATCAATGCGGGTTTAGGAGGGATTAAAAAATTTTATCAACCCGTTTTTTACTTACATAATTCTTTAAATAGGGCAATAGCAATATCAAGTTAAAGCACATACTATCACTGTTTTCCTAGAATTGGGCCAAAAAAAGTAATTTGATTACTCTACTTCAAAAATTTTAGTTACTCGAGACGAAAAATATAATTTTCGATTCAAAATGATTAACCCAAAAATAATACTAAATTTTTTTCCAAAAAAAAAGAGCATTATTTCCTTCATCCAAATGAATATTTTAAAAAATAATACTACTTCATTCGCCTCTGCAATTAATGTTTGTAATGTTAGTGTCTTCGTCCCATAATTAATACTTTCAATTCAAAAATGAATATTACTTTCATCCCATAATTAATACTACTTTCTATATAAAAAAAATAAATAAATTCCTTCCTTTGCCTCAATGAATTGACTTGTCTCAAAAATTAATACTCTTTATTTTCTGACACGAAGACACGAACATTATAAACATTAATTTTTACAAACTAATGCTACTTCGGGTAAAATAAATAAATTAATATATTCATCCCAAGAAATATTTTATACAATATTACTTAATATGTTTAAAAAATTAATGTCAAATTTTGAAACGAAGGAACTAACATTACAAATAATAGTTTATATTTAAAAAGTAAAATTATGATTATTTTTTATCATTATTTATAATAAAAAAATATACTTCACACTTAATTAATTAAAATTTTTTTTTGAAAAATTAAAAAGAAAAATAAAGAAAGGATAATAAAGAAATTTATATTTAAAAAAGAGTATTTTTTTGTGTCCAAATTAAATGAAATTAGTCTCTAATTAAAGAGAAAAAAAAATTATGAATTTTGGTGTAAAAATATTTTTCAAAAGTTTTTTTTTTTTATAAAATAATTGAGGTTGAAAAAAGGGGATGAAAAAATAAATTCCGAAAATAAACTGGCTAATCACAATGCGACACGTGGCGCAATATTAAAAAAAAAAAAAAAAAAAACCTTACGCGTACACGCGCCTCTGTCGGCGCGTGTGACGCACGCGCCCAATGAAAGCGTACCACGTGTCTCTCAGCGTTGATAATTGCAGTTGTGCCACCGCGTGAAATGACTATTTTACCCCTGGTTTGGGCGGGCTTTTTTCACTATCCTCTTGTTATATATATAGAGATTGATGGAAGTTCATTACTACCGTCACCATCGGGATATAATTTCATATAATAATAAGTTATAATGGACTCTAAATCATCTAATTTAACTCGGGAATCTAATAACTTTGCAACCAAGAAAAGAGACGGAATAGTGTCAAAATATTTAAGCCACTTTTGTCTCATGTTAAAAATGCATTGTTTTAAAATAGGGCATTCTTTTAAATTGTCAAAAATAGTAACAATTGCAATACAATGCTCTAGCACCAAAACGAAAGTTGGATAATAAACTCCCAAAAAAGCCAAAGTAATGGTATTAAAAATCTTTAACAATTCACATAAATTAATGCATGCATTCCAATGATAAGTAAATAGAGGTTCATGATAGCCAATTGACATAAAAAATTGCGTTAGGAGATCTTTATATGCAAAATCATCGGTTAACATTTTATAGGTGGAATTCCACCTAGTTGGAAAATCGTAAGTAAAAATTTATCCGGCACACTTTTACTTCTTAAAAACCTTATCCATTTTTTTGTATTAGAATTTTTTTTTTGAAATAAATTGAAGAGCTCGTCTAATTGGCTTAACATAAGTTTCTAATGCATCTAAACCATCTCTAACACATAAATTAATTATATGACATAAACATCTAATATGAAAAAACTTACCCCCAAGTGAGGGTTGACAAACGGTAATTAAATCGGGCAAACTATTTGTATTAACACTTGCGTTGTCAAATGAAATAGTAAATATTTTATTTAAAATACCATATTCAAGATCATCGTTGGGGGAGGAATAACCAACAACGGACTTGCCTAAATTGCTTCTTCTTTGATTTTCAGCCATTTGTGTAAGATAAAATAAAGTTTGGAAACGAAACGGAGCTTAAAAATTGATGAAAATGGAGAAAAACACTAATTTCATTAGAAAACTAACTGAAAATGGGACAATATTTAACTGAAAAATTGGATGAGAGTGAGAGTATATGTGAATATTTGAGAGTAGAAGAGAAAGAGTAGAGAGAAATAATGCGAAAATAAAAAGGGAGGAAGGAGGTGATATTGATAGTTAGTAAATTAGGCAAAAAAACATTTTTTTTTAATTTTTGACTGTCCCAAGTTAAAGTTCTGACGAACATAAAGGCTAGTTTGAAAAAGTAGCCGTTGGAATTGGTTCTGGCGTTCTGCTCGGCCGAGCATGACCGTTATTGGAAATTTACACACTGGAATGAACCCCTCGGCCGAGCAACTCATATGACTCGGCCGAGCAACTCATAAACCGACGGTTAACCGATTTTTCAAAAAGACAAACCTTAACCGAATCGGCCATTTACCGGTTTCGGTTAGCCTGTTTCGATTAACGGGCGTTGACCGGTTTTGACCGGTTGAAAACCGCCCGATTGGCCGGTTCGGTTTATAAAATTGACACGTCTAGCAAGATTTAAACAAAGTTGTGTCATATTAGACCATAATGTATCATTAGCAAAATTAAAGGGTAATCATTTAGCAGCAGTATATTTTTCCATTTCACTTTTATAAGTTGCATTATCAAATTTAAATAATTGCAAAGACGTACCTTGTGAGGATCCCGTAAATCCTTGTAGTTGTATTTGATTTTGGGCATTGACGAGTGTCGAATTGCGTCAAAAGTAAATTCCAACTCAAACTACCAATTGATTTGCAGATAGGGTAAGTAGGGTCGAACCACCGAGACACGTATTTCAAAGTAGAAAATTATTGCTATGACAAAGATTTAATAAAAACGAGGGTTTTGTTGTTTTAAAAACTAATGATTTTGAAGAAATGACTAAATTTGTCTAGAAGAGATTTTAATAATAAAATGAAATTCTCGGGATTGGGTTCACAATTATTCTCAAATTTCAATAATCATCAATCAAAGTATACTTGGGGTTCGTTCTTACAAAATTATGATTGGGACACTTAGGCGGGTGATTTGCAATCAAGTGTTTTCAATTAATCTATTTCCTTGGCCCGTTCATAGATTAATTAGAAACCCATTTAGAAAAGAAGAACAACAAGAACCACAATTCTTATGAATCTTTTGGCGGGGATTCAACAAATTGTCATTATCAAGCAAAGACTAATTACAATTGAGAATTTAGCGGTTCACAATTATAATTCAACAATATTCAAGAACAAATATGGCATGCAACATATATATTCCAAAATTCCATTAAAAACTACTTGATAATCCCAAGTCTACAATGAAATTGATGAAAATAAAAACTTAAAGCATAAAATTGTTACATCCAATTCCAAGAATCAAATGTTTAGCTATCCATTACAACAAGCAAGAACACCAAGAAAAAAAATTGTAAGAAGATGATAAGTTGATTTCCAAAGAATTCTGTTTCACTCCTTTTTAAAAAATACCCACGTCCAAAAAAAACAATTGCTGCTTATATTCCTAGGTTTTGCCATATGAACAGTCTTCCCAAACTAGGCCCAGCTCCCTTGCATATCCTTGGCCCAACTCCTTTCAGCCTTCCTCGACCAGCCTTCCCTTTTGCCTTGTTTGTGCGGCCATGACCCTGATGTTGGCCTTGGATGTCTCGGCCAGCTAGCCTTTTCCAGCACTTGGCCCAAATGTGATGCATTGGTTAGTACCCCTTTGGATTCGGTTCGTCCCATAATTGCACCGTCGCCTTTTTTCGCATTTTGGACATTATAAAAATTTCTGTTGCACTTGTCCTTGAACTTCCCATATTTTCGCTTTGCCCCCAATCGTTATTTAACCAATTTATCTTCTAATTTCCATAATTGTCGATAAGGTCCCTGCACTTCCAAAAATTATAGTTTGTCCCTTGAACTTCCAAAGTAGGCACAAAATGCTTCTAATTTGCTCAATCTTCACTTGGACCCCTGAAAACTAAAAAATACTAAAAACATCCATTAAAACACACAAAACCCAAGGATTAAGCTCAGAATAAGTTCATAAAGTATTAAATGGATGAGTGTAAAACTCACTTATCAAATACCCCCAAACTTATACATCTGCTAGTCCTCGAGCAAACACTAAAATAAACTATAAACAATATAAAACTAAACTGACACAAAACTAAAAACAAATTACTCTACCCGATAATCAACTACGTCCCCACAATCTTGCATGTTCCACAATTGCATAAATCACAAATTACCATCAACCGCGGGATAAAATACCTTTAACTATACAAGTATCAATATATTTTCCCATTAATTGTGGTATCTTACTTAATCATTATAATCATGCCATAAATCTCTATGCTTTAAAAATCATTTCTCCCTTTGTTTTCAAATAAGATCTATTTTTATAAACCTAAGTACACCAATCATCTTTTATTTTCTTGACTTTATCTATCAAACAGCAACACTTTAAAAACCAAATCATGAGCACTCCCTCGAATTTCACAACATAACAACCACTTACACCCCCCCAAACTTGATCATTTAAGCACATTACTTAAAATCTTCTACCGTTCAAGTAGGGAACACTGTAGCAGCGAACTCCATGCCCCTAATACTAGGTAGAGATTTATAAATTTATACTCCTATTTGGCAAGGAAGCATCGTCGCAGCGAACGCCGTGCCCCGAGCTACTTTAGAAATATTTATTTAAAGGTTTGAGAGTTAGCCACTTCGGTATCGAGCTTGGTACAAACCATCACGGCGGTAAAGCTCTTCCTCCATAACGATATTGCATACCCAGAAATCTGGTTGAGCTAGAATAATCCCTAACCAATTAATCTACACGTCTGGAGGTATCACCGAGTATCATTTGAATTGTCATTGCTCTCATTCCCCTTCCATTTGATTTCACTTTAAATTTATACAAGACAACAAGGGAGTGTCACATCACATAATTCTATACACATCTAAGGAGTACCCATATTTTGATTTTCATGATGTTGCTATTTAGTAAATAAATTCAATAAATTAAAAGATGATGGTGTACTATAAACTTGATAAAAGAGACCAAAATTATCAACAAAGATATTATTAACAAGACTAATTAAGAAATTTATGACACAACTATAACCTTTAAGCAATGTACCAAAATTAATCGAAAATATACCAAGACTTGCATATACAGATTATCACACCACATTATCCTCATTAGCGGTCACAAAAGATCACATGCAACTATGGGGAACACCAAGAATGTTAACAAAACTTGACTATACAAGAAAAGGACATAGCTAACTACTTTTTTTCATTTTTTTTTCATTTTCATTTTTTTTTCTTTTTAACTAAATTAAAACTAACCTAAGAAACACCAACACAAAATATACATCACCAACACAAAATATATACATTTCCCACACCCAAACTTAATATGCACATTGTCCCTAATGTGAAAGAAATAAAAAACATAAATAAAAGGACGAGATACTTACAAACTTAATATGCACATTGAACGAGTGTCCGAACGCTTCCGCTTTGAGCCTCAAGTCACCTTCAATTTTTTCTTGGAAGGATTATTTATTTTAGCAACATTCGACAACTCCTCACCATTTTTCAAACTAGCTTGAGTCCGACCCATCACCAAAATTAACAACAATTTTTATTGAAATGAACAATTGGTGTGTGTGCCAATTTGGAGCAACAGTGGAGGAGGGCTGATAACGGGTAGGAGGGTTTGGGTTTTGGCCGGATTGAGACGGGAAGAGAAGAAGGGAGGAGCCGCGACTGGAGAAATGGCAGAGGAGGTTGCGGCTGGTTGTGATTTGAGGAGAAGGGTTTTGGAATGGTAACTAGGGCGATGGAACCGGTGAAGAAGAAGGAGGGCGACAGAAAAGCAAGGGAATATGGGAGCGGCTGCGTTAGAGAAGGTTAGGCGGCTGGAACGAGGGAGAAGAGGGACCGGTGAAAGGGGGTTTTGGCCAGATTTGGGATTCGACCGGAATTGGGTTTGGAGAGATCGCAGAGGGTGTGGATTGGAGAATGTGTGGGTTTCGGCTAGTAATGGTGGAAGAAGGAGGGTTTCTGCTTTGATTGAGGTTTGGGTAGAGAAGAAGGGTTTTTGGGATGGTAATGGCAGGCGCTGAAACGGAGAAGAAGGGGAACTGGGAAGGACGTGGGGAAGTAATGGGTTAGAGGATGTTTAAAAAAAAAAAAATTATTTTTTTTAAAAAAAAATTATTACTAACTAACCCCTGATTAATGGAAAGTTTCAATTACACCCCCTCCCCTAATTTTCTAAACAACCCCTCTATTTTGTACATTCTTGGATCATGGCCATGGATCAAACCATGGCCTCCCCATGGACAATGCTGAAAATTTACACCCATTTGGTGTCCATGGCTATGGACAAAACCATGGCCTGCCCATGGTTTGCGCAGATCCATTTGCACCTTTGACTACCAAAAAAAACTTCATGGCCATGATAATTTTCATGGGTAGGCCATGAAATGCTCAGATTCACTCCTCCTACACATCACAAACAAAGCCAAGTAAAATAGCACTGTACCACGAAAAAAATAAATTATTTTTTTCTTTTTTTTTTTTTAATTGAAAACATTTAAATGAAAACAATGAAATCTAAGTGATGAAAACAAAGGAACAATTAACTTTAAAGGAACTACAAATTAAACTACTCACCTTGGGTTGCCTCCCGGGTAGCGCTTTTGTTTAAGGTCGTATAGCTAGACCGATGCCAAGGTTATCTTAACCTTCACCTTTCTTCCTTTTGCTCACTTCACCGTCTCGCGGGTCTTCACTTTCAGTTTTAGCCCCATAAATATTCCCTTTGATATATGACCATTTAGGGCCCAAGGGAATTTTTGACTTTTAAGTTTCTTAGACTTCTTCTCTCGGGAGTCCTTGCCACTTTCTCCGTCTTCAAAAATGGGAGGGATCACCAAAATGATGAAGGATTCGTCATCGGCATTTTCCATGAGTAGAGGTTGATGTTCACTCAAACATGGCTTGTCGATCATGGCGAGAGTGACCATTTCTTCTTGAAATTCATTGCCCCGCATCTCACCATAAAGAGCAAGCTCAATTTCATCAACTTGCTCATGCCATGATTTTTCTATAATTTCTTCCGTCTCCATACCACCCGAACTATCATACAATTGCACTTCACTAGAATTTTCATAGGAGGTTTCATAGACAAAATCCTCCATTTCATTTTCCAAAAGTAGCTCTTGTTGTTGTTCGTTCTCAAGTTCTTCATCGGAGTCTTCATAGACAAAGTTCCCCAATGAGTCCCCCAATAGTTGTTCTTTGGGTTGTGCATGGATTATGGTCGAATTTCGATTCCTCACTGCCTCTATCAATTTGTCCAATTGTTTCTCAAGTTTTTTCATTGAAGCTTCTTGGTTTCCCATTCTTTGGTCAATGGCCACCTGACGTTGTTGCGAGGCCACAATAAACTTTTGCAAAGTTTCCTCCACACTTGGCCTCACAGGCCCTTGTTGTTGCGGTTGTGGCATCGGTGGTTGGTATTGTTGTTGAAAATGACCTTGCCCTTGATTTCCTCCCCATGAAAAGTTGGGATGATTTCTCCAACCGGGATTGTAAGAGTTGGAAAATGGATCATTTCGCACTCTTGGTTGGAAAGAATTCATTGCGTTGGCTTGCTTAAGAAATTCTGGAAATTGATCTCGCAATGGACACCCCATAATATCATGGGTATTTAAATTACAAATTAAGCAACTTTTGCCCGAACTACTCTCTCCTTGACTTCGACCTTGTACTTGACCTTGACCCGTCATCATCCCCTCTTGTGGATAATACTCAAAAGAATATGTCCCCGAAGGGCACTCATAAGAACCATGAGAGTATAATCCACAATTTCCACACGACTCATAGATGCCATAGTTATACATCCTTGAGTCCATTTGAATGTTTAGTCGTCGGTCACCAAGTTAAAACAAAAATATATACAAAATAATATTCACAATAGCAAATAATTAAATCAACTTTAAAATAAACGCGTCCCCGGCAACGGCGCCAAATTTTGACGAGTGTCGAATTGCGTCAAAAGTAAATTCCAACTCAAACTACCTACAATTGATTTGTAGATAGGGTAAGTAGGGTCGAACCACCGAGACACGTTGAAATTACCCGATCTTTTTCGCGCGCGGGCGGGGGGCGCGGAAAAGGCGGTTGTCTTTCGCGGAGGGGTTGGTGTCTGAGACCTCGCTTCATGGGAAGGAACAAAATGAGGAGTCGCCACGCGGTTTTTGTATTTTGAGCCCAAACGTTGAGAAACGGCTTTTGTGAAAAGGTGTCGTTTTTATTGGTAGCAAAAACTTAGGAAAAGGCTTTTGAAAACGGGGATCATTTTTATTGGCAGCAAAAACGAGTAAAAAGCTTTTAGTACCAGAGATTGTTAGGTTCGGAGGTCAGGTTACGTTTCGGGTAGAGTATGACGAGATCGCCCGAAATGCCTCGCATGACGAGTCTTTCTACCTTTCTCGAAATCGTGTGTGTGTGTATGTGTGTCTTTTGAAATGGGGGCTTGGATGACAAGCTTAATCTTGGTTTGAATGACAAATGTTGATTAGGTGATTTTTGAAAAGACGAGCGTTTGAATGACAAACGTCGGTTTGAGTTTGAAATGAGCGTTTGCGTGGCAAACGTCGGTTTGGAGTTTGAAAAGGAGTTCGAAGGTCGAACTCCGGTTTTTTGAACCGGGAATGTCATTGTTAACGATTTTTACGGGAAAAATGCGTATTAAATGATTTTAAGTGTCAAATGGCGGCTTGGAGTTTGAAGATGAGCGTTCGGAGGCCGAACGTCATTTCGCGCGTTTTGAAAGAGAGTTCGACGGACGAACTCCGGTTTTGAACCGGGCATTACATTGTTAACGATTTTTACGGGAAAAATGCGTATTAAATGACATGCGATCAACGAATCGGGTTGCGACTCGGACTTTGAAAAGTAAATACTATCACAATCCAAACGGATCGGACTTGTAAATGACAGTATTTAAAGCGGTGTCAACGGAATCAAACGATCCGGATTCGTAAATGACGATCGACGAGGCCAAACGGCTCGGAATTGTAAATGATGATCAACGAGGCCAAACGGCTCGGAATTGTAAATGACGATCAACGAGGCCAAACGGCTCGGAATTGTAAATGACGATCAACGAGGCCAAACGGCTCGGAATTGTAAATGACGATCAACGGATCGATCGATCCGGAATGGTAAATGACATAAAAGTAAACGGAACGGGGTCGGAACGCCGTTTTAACCCGTGATTACTTCTCTTACGGAAAGAGAAGAGGATCGAGGGGCTAAAACGTATCGGACCCCGTTAGACGGAGGCGTCTACATTTTGATAACGACGTTCGAAACGGTTATAGCGACTGGCGCGTAAACCGAGACGGAACGGGAGATTTAGAGAGGGAGTTATACCTATGGCTAGGGTCGACTCCTTTGGCTCGGGAGGTGTGTACGGGACACGGAAAGTGATTCGAAAGGTTGTTTCGAAGTTGTAGGGTGCGTATTTGATCGAAATACGAAGGTTTCACGCGAATCGAGACAGAACGGGAGCTCGGGAGGGGTGAAAACCAGTTTGGACCGTGGGGGTGGTGAAATTTTGGTGTAAAAATCCTCTTTATTTGGCTTTGACAGCCATTTCTATTTATAGGTGAAATTTGCAGTAGGAGTCCGGACGGACTTGGCCTGAATCCAGGGGGTTTTGTGGTATTTTGGGAATTTGAAGGACTTGCTGGCAATTTCAGAAAATGTGCACAGTGAGTCCGGACGGACTTGGCTTGCAAACTAGGGGCATTTTGGTCTTTTCCCTTTGAAATTGATTGAAGGGTGACTAGAGGGAGGTGGCATGGCTGCCACGTGCCCTCTGAGTCACCAGCTGAGGTGGAAGATTGTTCCCCGGTCCCGGTTTTGTCCGTTTTTTAAATAACAGTCCGGGAAATGTCCGAAACGCCCCCGGAAAGTGCCGAAAAATGCATTTTTTAGGAAAAGCCATACTTTTACGTGAGATGTCACGTGCTAAGTACGGTTCGACGTCGGGATGCACGGGGCAGTCCCGGGACGTCTCGTTGGCACGGCAACGGGGAGTTTAACGAGTTCTGGTTAACCTGGAGCGGGCCAGTTAACGGATTTCGGTTAACTTTCTGACGGATTTGGACGATCCGGATTTGGGTACTTACAGTTAGCCCCTCAGCGACGTCTCCTCCGAAGGAGGTGGGGTCGTTGAAAAAGATAAGGATCCAAATCGGGATGCCTTAATTTGAAAGAGACCTGGGCGGTCAGCTGGCTGGACCCTTAGTGAAAAGGATTCCTACGTATCCCGAGCGGGAATCAAGCTGATCGTAGTTCGAAAAGGGGCAAGGGCTGCGCATGGGGACCTTGACCTGAGCGAGACTATTAGGAGGCGTCTAAACCTGGATGAGACCACTCGCGAGGTATCGGAACCTGAATGGAGACTATTGGGAGGCGTCTGAACCTGAGAGGAGACCATTCGCGAGGTATCGGAACCTAAATGGAGACTATTGGGAGGCGTCGAACACAGACTTCTGAAACCTTCGAGGGCGTGTGGCGCCTCAAACCGGAGTTGCGATGCTGACGAGGGTGTTCATGCCTTGGGTGCTGGGCTTATTGCTGTTGCCAGTTTTATCCTGCTGGGGATGAGCGTTCGGGCTTACCTGGATGGCCGAAGAGGGATTGTTGCAAGGCGTTCGTGCCTTGGGGTTCGGGCTTATTGCTGTTGCCGCTGAGATGGAACGATCGGGCTTACGACTGGCGGCCGGGGAGATGAATGTTCACTTGCTGAAGTGAAAAGGTGTTCGGGCTTATTGCTGTTGCCGGAGAGATGACTGTTTGCAAGGCGTTCGTGCCTTGGGGTTCGGGCTTATTGCTGTTGCCGGAGAGATGACTGTTTGCAAGGCGTTCGTGCCTTGGGGTTCGGGCTTATTGCTGTTGCCGAAGAGATGACTGTTTGCAAGGCGTTCGTGCCTTGGGGTTCGGGCTTATTGCTGTTGCCGGAGAGATGACCAGCGAAGGTCTCGATAAGAGAGTGGAGGTCGGATCGCGAAGGTCGGGGTTGACTGTTTGAGATGGGACCGTGAAAGGCCGAGATGGAGATTGAGATCGGACCGTGAAAGGTCGCGATTGAGGATTGAAATCGGACCGTGAAAGGTCGCGATTGAGGATTGAAATCGGACCGTGAAAGGTCGCGATTGAGGATTGGAATCGGACCGTGAAAGGTCGCGATTGAGAATTGGAATCGGACCGTGAAAGGTCGCGATTAAGGATTTGAATCGGACCGTGAAAGGTCGCGATTGAGAATTGAATCGAACCATGAAAGGTCGCGATTGAGAGTTGAAATCGGACCGTGAAAGGTCGCGATTGAGAATTGGAATCGGACCGTGGAAGGTCGCAATTGAGAATTGGAATCGGACCGTGAAAGGTCGCGATTGAGAGTTGGAATCGGACCGTGAAAGGTCGCGATTGAGGATTGAAATCGGACCGTGAAAGGTCGCGATTGAGGATTGAAATCGGACCGTGAAAGGTCGCGATTGAGGATTGAAATCGGACCGTGAAAGGTCGCGATTGAGGATTGAAATCGGACCGTGAAAGGTCGCGATTGAGAATTGAAATCGGACCGTGAAAGGTCGCGGTTGAGGATTGAAATCGGACCGTGAAAGGTCGCGGTTGAGGATTGAAATCGGACCGTGAAAGGTCGCCGTTGAGGATTTTAATGGTGAGGACCATTATTAAATTTTATCGTCGGGAGACGGAATAGTAACTGAAATGTCCGGAGACATGGTTGAACGTTTGAATGTCAAACGTCAACTGGACTGAATTTAACGTCAGGAGACGAGCGTTAGTGAGAACTAACTTTGATTTATCCTCGGGGGATAGGGTGTTAGAAATGTCTAACTGGGGGAAATTTTACACTTTTGGGGGCCAAAAGTGGTAAAATTGGAATTGCCAAAAGCTGAGGGGCAAAAGGGGCAAAAATTATTCTGGTGCAGTAAGAGTCCGGTCGGACTTTTACTGATTTTCCAGAATCCTTTTAATGACGAGGCTGGGGAAGGAAGAAGGCCATTTTCTTCCATTATTGCCGGTGAGAGAGGAGAGAAAAGAGAGAAAAATCCAACCCAAATTGCAAGGTTTGCTCGAATTTGTGAGGGAAAATCGCTATGGAGGGTGAAGGAGGACCAATGGCTCGCCACGGAAGGACCGATGACGAAAGAACTCGATTGGTTCGGACCATTCGAACCACCACTCTCCCATTGAATCCGGCGGAGTTTTATCCGGCGAGGGACCGACACAACTCCAAGGGAGGGATCGAAAGACACGTAAGTTTCCTACAAATTCCATTAATTTCAAGAATGTGCATTCTTTAAATGTTAGAAATTTGTTAGGAATTTACTTAGGGATTTTGGTGCCCGATTTGGGGCTTTTGACTTTGCTATGAACATTTGTCGAAATTGACTAGGATGTAGTTCAATTGACATCATGGGTAGATGACATAAAAATTTTGGTTGCAAAATTCCATGTCTAAATGCATTTTCCAAAATTAAAGTAGCTTTAATTCGGGACGGAGCGAAATTTTCGAAAAATTCGAAAGAATTTGAAAGTTCCGGATTCGACGGAGTTTTCGAAATGTTTTGAAAGTTCCGGATTCGACGGAGTTTTCGAAAGATTTTGAAAGTTCCGGATTCGACGGAGTTTTCGAAAGATTTTGAAAGTTCCGGATTCGACGGAGTTTTCGAAATGATTTTGAATATACGTAGGAAATGAATGAGAACCGTATCTGCATTGCATCCTTTTGACATGCGTTGTTGCATTTTGTTGACGTTGCTTCTGTCTTGTTTGTCTGCAGGGGACAGGGACGGTTAGTACTCATAACCAGAAGAGTCGGGGTGCCTTTGAGGCGGTGCAGGCATTGTGGGGCATTATCCCGGACGTGGCTCGAGAGGGAGAGAGGAGTCCACGACAGCTGGTGATTGACTCCGGGTTGGCTGGGTTTATCAGTGTTGTGGCGGCGACAGTGATACGCCGAGGGCGAGTCCATGTATGTCGCGGCGAGTGCGGTGGGATACGACCCACACTTTCCATTTCGAGATGGGGAGGCGACGGTGACTCCCACGGATTTTGCCGCTATCATTTGGGTTGCCGACTTATGGCAACACGGCGGGTGTGGGTTGATGGTTACACCCGGAGCGGTTATGCAGGCTGCCGGGTTTTGATATTACCGATGCCGGGGCTTAGGCATTCGGTACGAGGCCGATGGAGAATCATTTGAGGAAGGGTCGCCGATTATCGGGTGGGTCCTTGAGGATGACCGCGGAGCGTCAGCTCGAGGGTTCCTTTGGTTTGCGCTATCGGCGACTTTGTTCCCGACTTCCGACACGTCTTGTCACTTCCCTCTGCTCGGGTCATTTGGTAGACTTGGATGCCGTGAGGGGTTTGCGTGGGGGAGGCTGGGTGGCCGAGCTCTACCACTCTACGGACGGGTTCTCGCGGGGAGAGGAGCACTCATTTAGGCCCTTCACGCTGTCTTGGATGTAAGTTTACGTGCTTTTTCTCTTTCTTGCCTCTTTTATGTACTCGTATGTATACGCTTTGTAGGCGACATAACTTTCCATTCTCTTGGCAGTGCGGTGCTACGAGGTATTCGATCCGCGAGCTTGGGACATCAAGGAGCCGTGCGGGTCCCTGTTCCCTGCCATCTTTGGTTTGGCGAGAAGAAGGCGAAGAGGGCGGTCTCTTCGAGAGTTGGCACTCGAGTGTCATACGAGGAGATATCTCGGCGCTAAACACAGGTTCTCAGGAGGATCCAGTGACACTGGTGGAGCGGGTTTGATCATGTCGCGGTGCGGTGCCAGCGAGACTACACGGCGGCGGAAGCTCTGGTGGGACTTCAACATGACGCCATGTATTTGGGGAGAGGGTGACCCGTCGGCATAGGCGGGGTCTCTTCCATTGGTGCCGGTGGATCCTCCTTTGTACATGCGGCATCCGGGAGATGCCGATTGACGAGTGGAGGGTACCTTCGGGGTGTGTACTTCACCGAGTACATCATAGCGGGGCCGCCTATGATGTTTTCTTGAGATGAGGCCGAGGAGCCCGCGGGTGCGCGCATAGAGAGGCGAGGTCCACAGAGGTCCTCGAGATTTTCCGATCCCGCGAGCTAGGCTAGCGTACGAGGGTTGGATGGTTCGCGCGAGCGACTTGTGATCCCGCTCCGGCGGAGCCGAGACCACGATACGAGGCGGACCCCAATGCTTCGGTGAGCACCTTTTGATTTTACGCATTTGATAGTAGCATTACGCACATGATGCATCTGTACTTTACGTTCGCTTTCGATGATTTTCTGGTTCGCGAGTATCGGCCGTACGTACAATGACGCCATGAGGCTAGTGGACGGGTGGTCTGCCTACGCTAGGAGGCTCGTGGAGTTCATGCGGTGCAATTCCCGGAGAAGCGTGGACGTCCGTGATCGGGGGCCGCCTAGGCCGAGAGATTCGCCTGTTCCCACAGCTGATGGGGAGGACTTTACATGGGGGTTCGGCCAGTTTTCGGGCGGAACGGCTGGATTTGGAGCTCCTTCTTCTGCGCACTCGGGGCGCGAGAGGAGTCCTCGAGTTCGCGTACTCAGGAGGCCCTTTGCCTATTCAGTGGAGGAGTTCGGCGAGTTCTGTTTGCGACAGAATCCGGCGGCGGCGGGGCGATGCGTCGAGTGTACGGATGACGAGCGGGACTCGAGTAGTCCCCTTTTTGCTTGCTTTCTTTCTTTACTGCTTTGTTTAGACAAAATGCATGTATTTGTCGGGAACAAATTTTTGATTTGAAGCTGTATTTGCAAAAAGGCGCCCGTGGGGGCGGACACATGCTTCGCATATTTATTACGTGATCACCTTGTTATTTTCGGCAAATAAGCAAATAGGTTAATCAAAAATAAATAAAAAGGAGAAATGCATTAAAAATTGAACGGGTCAAAAATTAAGCATGTATGCACTAATTTTTAATTATTTACTGCTTGTTGCACGAGCCAGGGCGGAAGGGATATTGACATTGGTTGAATGAAATCGGGGCGAGCACGCGAGATTTCATAAGAGTGAACGAGGGCATGGTTTGGAAATGTTTCCAACTTTAAGGCGGTAGGCTGCGAGTTGACAAGTCAAGCTGCGAGAGAGTCCGTAGGACTAGAAGCGAATTTCCCGATTCTTTAAATTGCGGTTTCGGCTTTGCAATTTGTAAGAAGCTGCGCATTGTTTTTGCTCATTACGGCTGAATTCTTTTCCCTTTCTTAAGGTTTTCTTCACCTTCGACATGGCTCCCTTTCCCAAGTTATCGTCTCGGATGCAAGAGCGATATTTGGACAACTTTCGATCGTGGGTACGGAACCACACGAGGCGAGAACAAAAGGTTTTTCGAAGGCATTACGGGATTAAATCTGTTTGGGCTTTGAAGGAGCTCATGCGAGATTGGGATCTTTTGAGAGCCGCGTCTCGGTTGCAGGACGTAAGGAGGAACGTGTACGGCTTTTCGTACAACGAAGTCACTCCTACGTTTGAAGATTTCCGGGCCATTGCAGGAGGACTGAGACGGAACGACTAGTTCTTCCGTATCTTTGGTGGCATGGCCACTTGTTGAGAAGCTAGTGTCTTTGTTGGGTATCTCATTTGGAGAAGCATACGGGATCTTGTACTGAGATACCAGATTACGTTGACATTTCGGGGCTGCCCGAAAGATTTGCAGGAGGCGAGGAGCGTCTTTTCGTGGGACGCGTTTGCTCTGTGCGCGATTGCTACTCTGTTCACATTCACGTCTCAGGTGTGTGCCATCACAGTGTCTTGGACTGGTGAGCGATGCGGAGTGGAGGAGACATCGTGCCATTGGTCTTGGGCGAGACGTTCTGGCGCATAGGCCGGATGGCGGCCGGCCGATACATGTGGGGAGGGAGTCCCGCTATGCGACCATGTGGTTGAGGAGAGGCTGCGAGATGATGCACGAGGTGCCAATGTCTGTGACGCTTGGTCTTTCTCGCGGCGTCCTCTGGTGATAGGGGGCAATCGAGTGTTTGGAGCTCTGGATGGCCGGACTTTGCACGCATCACTTGCGATGGTGGGTTCCCCATTGGAGATTCTGAGACTTGTAGGACCGCTCGGGAGGGTGCATTGATTGTCGAGTGCCGGGGCTATCTCGGACGTCTTTCTATATTCCATCATTGGTTACTGCGGCGATGCGGGTGGAGCGAGTGCCAGCTTGGCCCGATCGAGTTATGCTTTGCTACCTTTGAGGTGGGATCTCTGCGGATGGAGGATCCTTCGACGCTATTGCGATCACCGGTGGTGGCAATACACGTCCTTTCTGCCCGGGGTTCTCTTTCACGGAGAGAGGGCCTTTGTTACATCGGCAACGATATACGAAGCGAGTACGAAGAGTGTATAGGGAGACACGAGATGGCTATCTTGTGGAGACGGAGTGAGCTGTTGGGTGTTGATCACACAGACGGCTCGACCTTGAGGAGGACGAAGCGAGGAGCTAACCACAGGAATCGTGCGGCGATGCCATGGCTGATTATGTGGCAAGTGCTGTCGGGAGGCCAATCAAAGCACTATGATGATGGCTCGAAGCGAGGCGGCTCGAGACAGAGCCGAGAGAAAGGACTGTGTTGGCGGCCGCGAGGCTTGACGGAGGCGTCGGGAAGGGTCCACGAGCCGGGTAGAAGGCCTACGGAATATTTCTGCGAAGGTGAAGAACACTCGCCGGGAAAAGGGAAGGGGAAGAAGGATGAAGGACCTAGTACGGGAAACTAGGTTGACCTTGCTTTGTCAGTATCCACCCATTGTCATTGCAGACACATTAATTGATTAATGTTTTATTGTAGTTTTGCTAGCGTGTAGCGAGTCAAGAGTTGACCGTGCTTGAACTCATCAAAGAATGTTTTAACCGTTATGAATTGGTAGGTTAAATGAAAAGAGTTTTTCGAAACACAAGCAATTGATGCTTATTGTATTTTTTGTTTTTAGACCGAACCAAAGATGGTACGCCTACGTTCCCCTTTTACAATTGGACTAAGGGGCTCGAGGTCACCGTAGTTCGACACTTTAGGTGAATTCGAGAAAAACAAAGACAAAAGAAGTGCGACCACTGTTTTTTACGGATCATTAGCGGGAATGTATCCGGTTGGGTATTACTCTTTTAGCACTTTAATTTGCGAGGGGACGATGTATGGGGAAGGTGAGTTGACTCGTGCTCTTCCTCAAACGAAGTATCTGCGGAGCTTGCTTCCGTTCACGGGGTTAACGAAAGGGTTTCCGTCCAAGTCGCTAGCTTCATGGCTCCTCAGGAGAAGATTCTTTGTACCACGAACGGTCCTATCCGGTAGGCTCCCACTTTCCGAGGGGATTGGTCTGCGTAGGAGGCTTTTCCTTTAGCACCAAGTCGCCTTCTCGATGTCTCGGATCTTGACTTTCTTGTCGAATGCTCGTGCCATTACGCTCTGGTAGGCTCGAGTGTGTTCCATGGCTTTCAATCTGCGCTCGTCGAGTAGAGCAAGTTCGTCGTGACGGCTCTGTAGCCATTCGACTTCATTGATCCCGTTTTCCAAGAGGACTCGGAGGATGGAATTTCTAATTCCACGGGTAACATCGCTTCCATTCCGTAGGTAAGTGCGAACGGAGTCTCCCTGTGGTGGTTCGGCGATGTTCGGTATCCCCGAGAGGAGCTAGATGTAGCTTTTCGGGCCGGTCCCGACCTGCAGTGGTCATCTTTCGATTATCATGGCGAGAGTCTTGTTGGCTGCCTCTCTTGCACCATTGGTTTGTGGTACGTAAGGAGAAGACTTGTGACGTGTGACTACGGGAATTCGGTCGGTAGTTGGTCACAATCTCCTTCGAAGTGAGTCCCATTGTCGGATATGATCTCGTTGGGCACTCCGTATCGGCACATGATGTTCTCTCGGATGAACTCGGCCACCTTCTTAGAATTCAGTACCTTGTACGATCTGGCTTCTACCCATTTGGTGAAGTAGTCAACTGCGACTAAAATGAACTCGTGACCATTGCTCCATGGAGGAGTGATCTTGCCGATGACGTCGATTCCCCATGTGGCGAAAGGCCATGGCGTAGTCATGCAATAGAGTTCGTGAGGAGGGATGTGATTGAGGTTGGAGAATCGTTGACATTTGTCGCAGCTTCGGACGAACTGGATACAATCTGTTTCCATTGATATCCAATAGTATCCTATACGGAGAATGATCTGTGTCAATGCTCGGGCGTTCATGTGCGGACCGCAGGTTCCGTTGTGAACTTCGTTCATTAGCTCGCTGGCTTTTTCTTTGTTTACACACCGAAGGAGTGGCCCTTGGTGGCGCTTCTTGTACAACATACCCCCCAGAATGACGAAATGGGATGCCAGGCGTTTTAATGCCATCATGTTTTGGCTTTGATCCCTTCTTTGTATTTTCCATCTTCATTTGTGAAGGAAGCTTCTCCGTTTTGGAAGTGCTTGGTAAATTTGATTGTACCGGGGTTCGTCGATCGTTTCTTTTTCTTTTTTCGATCTCACGGCAATAGGCGGGTGTTTCCCGTCTGCCTACGAGGGGTTTCTTGCTTTCCCTTCGGGAATTTCGACAAGAGAGGCGAGGTTGCCGGGCGTTTGCGAGCGGTTTCTGTCTCTTGGCAAATAGTGAAAAGAGATGTCCTTGAGCGAGCAATGAGCTCCTCCATGTACGCGTGGTACTTACGAAGGCCGGAATCTACCGTCTTCCATTTGTTGGATACTTGATTGATGATCAATCTTTGAGTCTCCATATACATCCGGCTCTAAGATGTTGCGCTCGAGGCGGCTTCCAAACCTGCTTTGCACGAGCTTCGTATTCTTTGCATTGTTGGTTGCTTCAAAATTCGGACTTGATGGCTATGGGAGTATGCTCGTCCTTGGGATCGACAAGGAGCATTCCAATACCATTCCCCTTCTTGTTGGCTGCCCCATCGAAGAAGAGTTGCCGGCGGTTTGCGATCAAGTGAAAAGATTCCGTCGTCCGGAATTGCGGATCGGGACCCTTAGGTTCATTGCTCGGGAAGTCGGCCGGGTGATGCGCCATTACTCTACGCCCTTTGTTGATTTTCGACCATGTACTTGATGTCGAACTCGGCCGGGAAGAATGACCACTTGGCTAGCCGCATTGACGAGGATGGCTTGTCAAAGAGATATCGGACGGGGTCCACTTTGGAGACCGGGAGCCGAATGCGGCTGCATGTAGTGTTTCGGTTTCCCGACTACCCATACCAAGGCGGTACAAGTTTTCTCGATCTTTGAGTAGTTGAGTTCACTTCCTTGAAGCTTTCGGCTTACGAAGTAGATTGCATGCTCAACCTTGGAATCTTTACGTTCTTGTGCCGGCATTGCTCCGATTGACGTGTACATTGCTTTGTCGGATACGAGGAGTAGTGGCTTGTCTTCATGTGGCGGGCACGGGGTGGGGATTAACCAAGTAGGTCTTGATCTTCTCGAAAATTGTTTGGCACTCGGAGTCCCATTTGATGTCGGCATTCTTTTTCATCGGTTTGAACATGGGCTCGCGAAGATGTCAAGCGGTTGATGAAGCGGCCCGATGTCTTAAAGTCTTCCCATGAAGCTCTTTACTTACATCGGGGTTTGAGGCGGCTTCATGTCGATGATGGCCTTGATTTTCTGGGATCGGCTTCGATACCTCTTTACGTAACCATGTATCCCGATACCTTGCCGCGCTTGACGCCGAAGGTGCACTTTGCGGAGTTCAACCTCATGGAGTGTTTTACGAGTACGGTGAAGAACTTCCTCGAGATCTGTCATGTCTTTGCATGTACGATCCCTTGGAGTGGATGATCATGTCGTCGACATATACTTCGATTTCTTTGTGTATCATGTCATGGAAGAGAGGCATTGCGGCCGCTAGTAAGTAGCCCCAGCGTTGCTTCGGACCGAACGGCATGACCGTGTAACAGTATGTCCCCATGGAGTGGTGAAGGCGATCTTGGCACGATCCTCCTCGGACATCTTGATCTGGTTGTATCCGACGAACCCGTCCACGAAGGACTTTACTTCGAAATTTGTCGTGGTGTCGACCAGCATGTCGATGTTAGGCGGTGGAAATCATCTTTAGGGCTGGCCTTGTTGAGATCCCTGAAATCTACGCGGCATCGACCTTTCCGTTGGCCTTGGTGACCGTCACGATGTTGGAGAGCCAAGTCGGGTACTCAATCACTACGATGAAACCAACTCGGAGCATTTTTCTCAATTTCTTCTTTTACTTGCAAGGACCACTGCATGGCTTGATCTTGCGCGGCTTGTTTGTGAGGCTTGGATTCGGGATCCGGGGAATTGTGCTCCACGATTGAGGATCGAGTCTGGCATGTCTGGTATGACCGGGCGAACACGTCAACATACTCCAGGAGGCTTATCGGGGCTTCTTTTGCATCGGCGAAAGCGCCCACTTGTGTCTCTTTAGGCTCTTGCACGACCCCGGAGTTCCACTTTGGTCATAACCTCTTCGGCGGCTTGGGCCGGTTGTCCTCTTGGTCGACTACACGCTCGAGAACTTCTTTAATGTATTGTTCATTTAATGTGTACGCACTTCTTTATCAATTGAGTTATTAACGTCTTTTAAGTTGTTTGTTAACTTATCGGTTGTTAAAGTGGCAATGAGAGGATACTCAGAAAGGTCGGACTTTTCATTAAACGAGAACGGAGATACATGGTTGGCTACATTATCATAGTCTTCGGCGTAAGGCCGTTGGATGACTCGAGAGGGGGCCGGACTTTTACAAGGAGGCGGCTCGAGAGGGTTTGAGACCGGGTTTAGGGAGATGTGGGTGCGGGCCCGGCTTGTCTTCCATTTACGCTTGCCCTTGAGTCGGTGAAAGTTAGATTTCTTCGGTGGCATTCTTTGGATGCTTGATGAGGGTTCGGGGATCGAGAGGCTTGGCCTGCTGTCCCAACCATGGCAATCATCTTTGTTTTCGGAGCCCGGAGTCAATCGGGTTTGGCACCTCCATGACTTCTTCAAAAAGACTACGTAGAGCTGGTCCATTTAAGAGCGTCTTCTATGAATTCTGGTTCCTTACGCTTTGGAGTTCTTGTCTCGAATGTGGCCTCGGCGGTGATCCGAACAATCTATTTCCCGTGGAGAGTACCTTGAGTTGCTCCTCCAAGTTTGGGATTCCCTTGAATGTGTACTCATGCTTTGGGTGTGGTGGCGGTTGGTCCGAGTAGAGCGGTGATGTCGAGGAACGCTCCCTAATCGGATTAGCCTTGAGTCCTGCGAAACGCTTGAGGTCCGTGCTAGCTTTTTCCATCCTTTACGTAGTCTCGGTGCCGACTATCCTGCTTCTTTCTCTCATCTTCATCGGTTCACTGTCGGTCCCCTCGGTTCTGCTGCTCGGTTCCGCGCTATCGGTCCCTCGGTTCTGCTGTCGGTTCCCTTATCGGTCCCCTCGGTTTCTGCTGTTGGTTCCCTTGTCGGTCCCCTGATTCTGCTTGGTTCCCTTGGTGAAGTAATGAGCGAGGTCGAAGCTAAGGTCGGAGGTTGGGTGTGCCGTCGGAGGTTCCCCTTTTGCGAGGCTGCTTGCCTTAGTGCGGGCGAGCCTTTTGTTCTCCCCTCGACGATGTCGGCGGTGTTGGCACGTAGCCAAGCCCTGGACCGTGAGTGTGGTCCTTGACTTCAATGACTTGGTGTTGGCCTGTAACCTTTTGCCAAGCCCGAGCATCCTAGGATGAAGTTCATGCGTTTCATCATCTTCATGGCGGGAGGATCTTGTCGTGAGACAGTGGAAGGTCCACGTTGCATATTTGGATCTTGGAGGTTTCCGTGAATCCGGTTAATGCCATATCGTCACTATGCTTGATTTCTAACAACTTTGGAATGTCGTTGGTGCTTTGGTCCCCTCGGTGGTGACACGTCGCCGTAGGCTGTGGTTAGCTCGTTGCCTTGCATGAACTTGAGAGGCACCGATGAAGGGTGGATGCCACGCCATTGATTTGATGCGACGGGGACGCCCCGGGATGGGCTGTAAAAGTGATTGGAATGTCGACACTTGAAATTCGGTGGGGATCATCCGCTTGCCAAACCAAATATTAAGAGTAGCAACCCCAGAAGCCGTACGGGAAGTAGAGTCATAGGCCTTGACGGTGTGGGTGAAGGCTTGATCTGTGGGCTTGATGTCAAGCGGGTCCATCATCTTGGCGGGCAAGACATTCATTCCGGAACCTCCGTCTACCAACACGCGGGGAAGGCGACGCTCGTCAGTGGGCTGTGATGTAGAGCGGCTCATTGTGATCAACTCCAAATTTTGGAAGGTCCAAATGCCGTGAAGGTGATAATGTTGCCATAGTGGATGTTGCCGATCATCCGAATGACTTCGTCGGGGTTGCGTCACGGGGACCATGGTACGGGCCGAGGCTTTCCTCTAGCTTGAGCTTGTGAGGATATGAGGACGTGAGCGAGGACGAAACAGAAATGTTCGCTGGGTACGCTTGGTAGTGAGGATCGGGTCCTCTTTCACGGAACTTGTGTCTTCGGGCGGGGCGGGTTGCGGTTACGGCTCCGCAGCTTTTAGTGGCCTTAGGTGGTAATGCATGGATTTGACCCGATCGGGTTAGAACGGCGACATCGTGCTTGGTTCCTTGAACGAGGCCGCTCGAGTTGAGCCATAGTTAGAGGAGGATTCCTCGTAGCGTAGGGACATATGTCATCCCTCAACTCATTGATTGTAGACGTATTCCGGGAGCTTCGGCGGCTTGACGGATTACGTCCCGGGATGCGGCTTGGGTGCCTCTGCGGGGAGGTAGTTTATGGATTTCCGCAGCTGTTCGAACGTCAGTGCGCAACAATGGTTACTGAAGCGAAGCGTGCGTTGTTGACCCTCCAGGAGTTTGGAGAGTTCTGGCTCAAGCGAACGATCTCCTTGATCTCTTCACGATATATCGCGCTCCTTTCCTTCTTCTGAGCATACTCGGGGCATTACGCAGGTTGGAGTGCAGCGTACTCGTAGTTTGCTAATTTTCCTCCACTTTTGGCCCAAATCAACTTTCTTGCGGCGGAGCTGCGTGAGAGTTAGTGCTGCGTTTCCTCCCATGTGAGAATAGCCGGTGCTTCTTTGAGCTGCGTGCGGCGGTCTAGATAAACCTTCCATCGGGGAGAGATTTCTTTTACGCTTTATCGAGTGGCGGGTATGTCGGAAGGTGAGTACACGGCTTCCCGAACATCACCGCCCATGTGGTAGTTGCTTTGTCCACTGATCGTTTACGTAGCGAATGCCGCGGTGCATGGAATTTCCCCGAGTAGTTGCTCGAGGCGAATTTCCATCTTCCTCTTGTTTCTTTTGAATAGACCTTCCTCCACGAGTTGGCCTTTCAATTTGAGTGTGGAAATGATCCAGTCCCCATCCTCCCGGGACCCTTGGGATTCCGGTTTTGTTGACTTCATGGCCAGGCTTGGAAGAGAATGGTTTCATCGTCTTCGTCGTCGCTTTCATGGAGAACTTGCTTTCCTCGGGGAGGTAGGCGGCGGGATTTGGTCTTTGTGCCGTTCCATCTCCTAGGTCATCGGGACCGTTGACCACCCTCGTGTGGCGAGAGGGGTTGGATGAGAACAGACGGTAGTCGAGGAAGTTGCCGTGAGCAAAACCCCACGAGGTCGAACGGTCTAGAGTGGCCTCTAGCTTTACGTCCGAAGGCGCTGTGACACTTTAAGGGCTCGGTCCCTATCGGTCTTTTGAGCTTGGTCTTCGTCCCAAAGACGGCTTTCTTGAGCGGCTAATTCCATGAGGGCTTTCCTTGCGAGAGCTAAGCGAGTCTCCGTCAAGGTGTGTGTAGTCCCGACTAGTGTCCGAGCCGTGATCACATCCAAATCGCCGAATGGCGGAAACACTGGATTACGTTAATGATGGAAGTCGGGTCAGGACATTCCATGCGGCCTTCCTTGATCTCGATTACCAAGAAATTTGCCCATATCTCTGTTGGATTGACTCACGGGGGTGTTGAATTCTGCAATGTTGACGGTCTCGTGATCTCGCTCGATCGCGAGTCTATCAAAGCTAGCGATCTGCTATAGCGGGATGTACGAATCCGGGCCGTGACGGCGGGAGCGAGAATCGAACTGGAGCATGTTGATGCTGAGGTGGTCATTTCCTACGCTCGGAAGCCGACTACGTCTTGCGGGGGAAGACATTCACAGATGTTTTCGGGGTGGCCGCCGAAGCGTTCCCGAGGTTGATCCGACTCGTGACGGGGTGAGGAGCTTTGTCTCCTTCGGCTGTTGCCCTTGGCCTTGGCGGCGCTTGAGGGTATAAGCTTGGCCCGATGGCACGGACCGGTTGCCAGCTGGGGCTGGTACTCGGAAGTAATGATGAGCTCGAGCTCGTTTGGCTAGGGCCTCGTTTACCATGAGCGAGCGATCGTCGAGGGTAACTTTGGCATTGCAGAATGCGACAATAAGGACCGGATCCTTGGTATCATCGGGATATCTGGAATAGATGATGTTGGCGAAGTCGTCGTCGATCACTTGATCGAGAGGATTCTTTTGTCGTGTCAACCGCTTGCTTCCAATTGTCGGATAGCCGCTGCATCGACGCGTTAGGCTTGACAATCTCCATGGTATTGGAGCCTTGGTCGTAGGTGACCTGATCGGAGCAGTGCCATCCTCGAAGCGAGCATGTGAATGCGGAGGTGCCGCGGATCTGCCGCGTCCTCGACTCCGTGAGAGTCTGATTCGTCGTCGTCGACGGCTCAACCCAAACGTAGGGACGTATCACGTCCGGTGCGTTCTTTGGAGCCGCTAGGAAAACATCATGCCCTTCATTGGAGAAGAGGTGCGGCGGGTAGTTCCTCATGGAGGACATCCCATACGACTTCCATGCATTCATCACGAGAATGACGGTGCTTGTTGACCTTTATCACAAAGATCTCTTCGCACTTGGCGGCAGAGTTGGTTTGAAGAATGCGACGAATCTCCGATTGGAGACGGGGAGGTTTATGTGCCCGCATCACGGGGCGATGCTCGGTGTTTCTTTCCAATCGCCTCCAAATGTTGGAAACGACGGTTGAACTTGATGTATCTGATTACTTAGCAGTCCGCCGCTCGAGTACGTTTACATAGTTAGCATCTCCCGGACTCCGAGGATTCGATGAGATTTGCCCCGATAGTCCCCCGGTTCGGTTTGAAGGAGGTAGCCCGCGTCGCACATTGCGGGCACGCTTGTCGCTTATCTCGGCTTGTTCCTATGAGGAAACTGTCCCCTCGATGACTTCAAGATCTCCCTGCCTGCTAATGAACTGGCGCATTGATGGAGAACGGTGCTATGGCTTTCATGTGATGCAAATGGTGGCGTCCTAAAAGAGCGTGAACTCTAATGGAATGTCCATCACGTGGAGTTTTGTCAAGCAAAACTGGATTTGGGTTTCGAACCGTAGTTCCAAAGTCACCGTCCCCGTGATGGGACGAGACGTGCTATCATAGGCCTTGATAGTCCCGGCCGTCAATGGAATCAGATGGCTTTCGGCTGACAGCTGCGCAGGCTCGCATCATGCCGGGCAGAGGGAGGATCGCAACCGCTGACCCGTTATCCACCACATACTCCGGGAGTTGGATATGGGTATTTGAGCTTCGAGAGTGATGTACATAAAGCTTCGTAGTGCCCTCGAGGCATCTCTCGAGTAGGTCTTCGTCAGCGAGAACGTGATCATACCGCTTGCCATACGGGCCGAGTCGTAGATCTCATCTCTATCCTGAGAAGGGAGAGTCATCAAGCCATCCATTTTCCCGTCATCCTCTTGCGAGGTAAAGCCTTGGCTGGAGCCTCTGGATCAAGCGTTTTGAGGCTATTTTCACAGTGGCGGTTGCCGCCTTTGCCAAGCACGTTGATCGAGTGCGAAAGCCAACCGTACTTTCGATCTTCCTTTTCGCCGTCCGTGCTCTAAGCCGGACAAGTTTCGAATCTTAAGCCGATCCTGCTGGGGTTAAGGGCTTCGTTCCGGACGGCGCAAGATTACCAAGATCTGAGGTATTCCGGAGCCCTGGGGTCTGAATTCTGGTTTCAGCGGGACTTTTCGGCTTTCCCACCCTATGAATGTGTGCCCAAATTTTGTGGATTCACGCGAGTTTGAAGACATCCGGTTTAATTTGAAAAACGGAGTCGCCATGCCATTTTGATTTCCTCAAAACTTTGAAAAAAAGATTTTTGGGTTCGGAGGTTAAGTTACCCCTTGAGAAGAACTAGACCAAGGTCGTTCACCCAAGGTGCCTTGCCGTAGCAAGTCCTCCCTAGATTCCGTTTTATCTTGCTTGAGCCTTGCGCGCTTTCTGTGTGCATGTGTTTGAATAAAAGGAGGGAATGTTCCAAGTTGTCTTCCTCCTCGGACGTGACAAAACCATTTATTGGTCATGTCGCTCGGGATTTCTTGGATTTTATGTATTCCTGGATTTTGAGATCCCCGTCCTCACTTCTGGACTTGTGATCATCGCATTTTGACCTCGGGACTTGCGTGGATCGAGAGAAGGACTCCTTTATAGTCCAAAAAATGAGGCTTTCTTTAGGAAGGTCAATGTCCTTAGCCTCTATCAAAACTTCCTACACCTTAAAACCGATCGAGCTCATATAGTTGCTTCGTGCTCGTCTTAAGTGATAATTGAGATATGTAGGTTCAAGGTTGTCCCTTTTCTGAAAGAGAGATTTGTGGAACCTTAATGGAAGAAACGATGTAAAGCATAGGATCTTTACACCGGTCCGCTTCCAAGGTTGCTAATGGGGACATGGGGGAATGTGTGCATGTAAAAATGACATTTTTAGTGAAAAGATGACATTTTTGGGTTGCAAAGCGATGCATTTTGGTTTGAAAGAAGTGATCTTTATGCAAAGGATGCATTTTTAATGAGGAAAATAGGGTTTAATATGCAAAGGATGCATAAAGATTGTATTTTGAAAGCAAAGGATGCTACGATCATGCAAAGAGATGATTTTTAATGCAAAGGATGCATGTAAATGGGTTTTAGGTGCAAAGGATGCCCCTTTTATTATAAAGACATGATTTTTATATGCAAATGATGCATTTTTTGATGTAAAGATTGCAAGATTTTATGAGCAAAAAGGATGCATAAAGATAGATATTTTTTATTGTAAAAAGGAGTTTTTAGGGTGCAAAGGATGCACCTTTGATTCAAAGATTAGCATTTTTAAATAGCATAAGCGATGCTTAATTCATGCAAAGTGGAAAAGGGGGGTATTGATAAAGATATGATCTTTAATGATAACTACCAAGTCCCAAGCAAGATAATGACAATATATGAATGCAAAATTGAGCAATTTAAATCACATGGGGGAGCAAATAAAATGTGCAAGGTTAAGCGGAGTGAGAGGTTACCAATGGTGGTTCCTCTTCTCCTTTCGGGTTAAGTCTAGGTGGAAGGACCAACTTTGGGATCTTCAAGGAGGAGGGAGGTGGCTTCTTGGCACTCTTCACCTTCTTGGAATTTCGCAAAGCTGTTGTTTGGAGAGCTTTTGGGACTCGAATATGGTGTGTTGTTGGTTTCTAAA
>JAFEMH010007663.1:0-80408 GCA_022495995.1 Adenophora triphylla var. japonica
AAAAACTTAGAAAAAAAATAAACAAATTAAAAAGTATAGCCAAAGAAATCGGGGACGGATAAATTTTTTTAATTTTTATATATAAATGTATTTTTTTTTATTTTTATGAATATAAATAAATATTTTGGACATTTTTTAGTATTGAAGTTTTTTTTCAAAAAATTATATAAAAAAAGTTAGAAAATTAATAAACAAATGAAAGTATAATAAAAAAATGAGGGACGGGTAAAATTCTTTAATTTTTATTTATAAATGTATAGTTTTTTTTATTTTTTATGAATATAAATAAATATATTGGACATTTTTTAGTATTAAAGTTTTTTTTAAAAAAAGTTATATAAAAAAGTTAGATAAAAAATAAACAAATGAAAGTATAATAAAGAAATCAGGGACGGGTAAAATTCTTTAATTTTTTATTTATAAATGTATAGTTTTTTTATTTGTAAAAAAATCCACTACTAACTTGACATCTCGAATAATTTTATTTATCAAAAAAAATATAAAAAATTAAAAAAGTTTATATGTTATTGTCGAGTCCCTCTTCTATTATATACTTTTTATTTCTTTTAAAATTCTGCTTTTATATATAAAAAATCCGTCACTAATCAAATCGCTAACCTAAAAATATAAATTTAATAATTATTTTGAATAATATAGCAACAAGCCCAAATCCGTCGGTAATAATATGTAATTAATTTACAGCCGGATTATAATCCGTCATTAATTAAATCCGTCACTAATCCATTCGCTAACCTAAAATATAAATTTAATAATTATTTTAAATAATTTATAACGACTCAAATCCGTCGAGTAATAATATGTAATTGATTTACCGGCGGATTTTAATCCGATCAGTAATCAAATCCATCACTAATCCGTGGCTAACCTAAAATATAAATTTTAATAATTATTTTAAATAATTTACCGGCCGGATTTTAATCCGTCAATAATTAATTAGTCACTAATCCGTCACTAACCTAAAATATAAATTTAATGTTCATTTTAAATAATTTAGCTTAACGACTCAAATCCGTCGGTAATAATATGTAATTAATTTACCGAATGATTTTAATCCGTCGGTAATTAAATCCGTCACTAATCCGTCGGTAAAAATATCCGTCCTCATTCCGTCACAAATTTTCGGTAAAAAAAGTGCAAATTTTTGGCGCCAAAATGGTGACGGATTAGAGACGAAATGGAATCAAGTCGGCATATCGCGTCACTAAATCCGTCGGTAATCTAGTTCTAAATTCGTTTTTATTTATTTTCACCCCAGTCGTTGCTATTTAAAATTGCTAATCCGTCGGTATTAGTGACGGATTTATTTCGATCACTAAATTCGGAAGTCGATTATCATCCGATTTCTTGTAGTGAAAGAGTTTCAAGGATCATGTAGTTAGAATGGGACTTGGTTCCATTATGTAAATCTTCATTGTACATTGCATTTTGTTATTTTGATGAAATTCTTACTTGAGTTGATGTTTCTCATTCGATTGTGCACATTCATTTTCGAAGAAAATATCATTAAGCTTGGACCTTGAATAAACATAGAGGTTTTATTCATTAAGTTATTTAAGGTTAGTTTTTGAGGTACTAAATGTATTGTGATACATGGAAGATAATACTCACTATTAGAGGACTTATATAGCCATGATTCATGCATTTTGTTTCTTTTTGAAATGGATGGTGGATATTGTGGACCGAGTGGGAGAATGTAAGTTTCACTAGTTTGTGGTCCACTTCTTAGGTGAAACATAACACCGGAAACCGCTCATAACGAGTCCTTACTCAAACCCACGTCATGATGTGGGAAAATCACCCACTACTCTTTGATGGAAAGAGTATATCAATTCGATCTTAGAGGTCCCTAATCCCACTTAATCTATTCGAAATAACACGCCATCATAGAGAGAGAGAGTAAGGGGTTAGAAGAACCATTCTAGTTCTTCATTTTAGTCAGACTCCATTAGGTTTCGATTCCGGCGCAGCTAGGTGGAGGTATGTCGATCTAATCTTCCGGCGCAAATTACATTATGTGTTCTTTACCGATTTCGAACATGCTAGTGTAATTAATTTCTTACACCCCTACCACATAACACAAACACATGAAATTAATCCGGATTCTCTCTCTCCTTTTCAATTTCTCCAAATTCCATTTGCTCTTTCCCGCTCCCGTCAAGGTCAATTGGCGAAATAAAAAAATAAAAAACAATTAACCCCCTCCGTTATGTTCTTGAGCCTAGCTTGTTATTGACAAGGAATTGAAAAGATTGCAATCATCAAAATTTTACAAAATTAAAAGGACGAAATAGAGACATAGAAACATTGAAATTTGTGATCTATCTGATAAATCAAATTAATGGTGTGTTTGACAAATCAAATTGAAGTGAGTTTGACAAGTGAGTTCAAACTATTAGTGCATGTATCAAATATGGAAGGCACCTAGGCATGAATGGAGGAAAAATATCCAAGCACACCCGTAGATGGAAAGCTTGGTATTAGAGTGTCAAACATGTTGAAAGCTTGGTAATACATAGACATTTTTTTCAATTCCAATCCAAAATTGAAAGCTTAGTATTAGATCGAGTGTCAAACACACCCATAGTCATAATTAATGGTAATACATGAACACACCCATTTTTGTTCTTGGTCAAGAACAAAAATTGAAATCTATTACAGGACAGGAGGTGCATGGCAAAAATGTCTAAATTTTGGTAAGTACTCTTTTTGTTCCAGATTTCATGTCCTTTTTCGTCGCAAAATGAATGATCTTTTGAAACTACCCCTTCAAATAACTTTGTTCCTAAATTAGTTTTTGCAATTTTTTTATAGTTTATTATATTTTTGCAAAATTAAATGTTTAGAAAGTGAAAAGCAAGAATACATATGATTTTTTCTGTTAAAAAATTGAATAAGTTTTTGCAAAATGAATGATCATGTAACATAAAAAATTGAATAAAAAAACTCCGACCAAGCTTTTTTTTTACATTAGAAGTGGGTAATTAACCCATAAAAATAAACATGTGTGGAACAAATAGAATATTGTAATAAAATGATTGATCATACTATGTTTTCCAAATACAATGTTTTTCTAGTGGAGGTCTTCCACCAATTCCCGATTACGTAAGTTGTGAACATCATTACGTAGCTTTAATTAATTGGGAACAAAAAGGCTTAATTTATAATTTTAATAGTCTAGGTAATAATGATCATTTAATTATGAGCAAATACAATGATTGACTTAATAAAGAGAAAGCTGCCCAAAAAAAAAGCCAAAATCTAGGGAGAAACTTTCTCCATAAGTTATGGAGAAAGCGGACTGAATATCCAAGGAACCTTTTAAAAGGATATCCGAAATTTTGTATTCATTTGTAGGATATTTTTGGATATAATTTTGAAAGTTTACGGATATTCATTTGTATAGGTTCTGGATATTCATTTTGATAGTTTACGGATATTCATTTGTATGTTTACGGAGATATTCATTTTGTGAATATTTTACGGATATCATTTTGAAAGTTTACGGTTATTCATTTGTGTAGTTTACGGATATGCATTTTGATAGTTTATGGATATTCATTTGTATGTTTACGGAGATATTCATTTGTGGATATTTTATTGGATATCATTTTGAAAGTTCACGGTTATTCATTTGCATTAGTTTCTGGATATGCATTTTTGATAGTTTTGGATATTCATTTGTATGTTTAAGGAGATATTCATTTATGGATATTTTGGATATCATTTTGAAAGTTTACGGATGACCGTTTGTGTAGTTTATGGATATGCATTTTATAGTTTTACGGATATTCATTTGTATGTTTTGGATATTGATTGTGTAGTTTCTGAATATACATTTTATATATTTTGGAAAAACACGTTTCTCCATAACTTACGAAGAAACGTGTTTCTCAGGAGACCTACTAAAAAAAATGCCCAAGTTTTCTCATTGCAATTTATACATTTAACATCAATAAATTGCATAAAAAACCTCTGACCAAGCTTTTTGTTGCAATTTGAACCGAACCTTTGAAAGAGTAAGAATCGTTAATACGATATACTCCCTCTGTTACGAGTTCAAGCTAAAAAAACAAAATTGGTATCTACGGGAATTGTAAGGAAATTCATTTGATGTGAGCATGACAAGTGGGTCCCATTGATTAATAAAATTGTAATGTCATTTCCATTTTGAGCTTTTGCAATTTTAAGTGGTACACCTAAGCCCGACAAATTTTACAATTTGAAATGGCCCAAGACTCCAAGCCCAAGGGAACAAATTATACACAATACCAAGAGAATTTATACAAAAAAAAACCCCTCAACACCTGCGTTTCAAAATCAAATGAAATTGATGCAACAACTATATGCATCATTTAAATTTCCGATACAAAATATATTATAAAGTTATTTTGGCATATAAGTCTATAATGCGAGACAAGGTCGAATATAAATTCCATACCTTAATTTCAAGTCATCCACTAAGCCCTTCTTGGGACTTTTTAGCTATAAATCATGATTGAAGGACATCAATTTCTAAGAAAGTTTGTGTATTGATTACCTTACTATTTAAGCGAATAAATTCCACACCTTAATTCCCAAATTATTTGACTCTGAGCACATTTCCAGTCCAAGTTTGTTCCAAATTGTATAAGCGAATCTTTGTTGTGGGCAATACTAGAAACCTGAAAGAAATTTCACAAAATATTGGACACAAATTAAGTTGGCCGGTGTTTGATTGGATACGTAATTATTGGAATAATTACAAGAACATGGCTTGATACTACACCCTCATTTACGATAAATGTAGCATACTATGAATAAACAACATAATGTAACGTACTTTTGAGTCTCATTACAAATAAGGTAAATTAGTTGGATGGCGTTAAATTTTATTAACGAAATGAACCCGACCACACTTTAAATAAAATAATAATAATCGTTAAAAAGTAACACAGTTCTTATCTTCTTCCTATTTTCAGACCTAAGCAAAATCGGATCGAGCCCTAGTCAAAATCAAATCAAAATTTCCAAACCCAAAGTTTAGAACCCTAAAAGGATTCGGGTGAGAAGAAAGAATCGAAAGAGGATGGAACAAAGGTTGAGGGTGTGCGGCACTTGCAATTCCACTTCCACTGGCGTCGACACTTACGCCATCGGTGGTTGGGGTTAAAGCAGAGAGGTGGAGGGAAGAAATGGTGAGTTTAAACCGGATTTGAGGGAGATTTGGATCTAATTCAGAAATGGGTTGTTGGATTTTGGGTGGTTTTCTTGAGCCTCTGCGACCATTACGGGCATTCTTGATTCTTGATTTTTGTATTTTCTAGAGAGAGAAAGTGTATATACTAGACAAAATCATTTGATTGTGGCCCTTAAATTTCCTCGCAAGCAATAGTGAAGTGGCATATTTCACCAAATTTTAGTGATATATGCAAATATTCGAATAAATAATGCAATAATGTTGTAGTTATGATTGCAGATAGTTTTATCAAAATTATATTGAAAAATAAATCAAACCTAAAAAGAACATAAAGGAAAGTTAAAATTAAACTAGAAGTAAACAAAAGCGTTGAATTAACTAGGAGAGAGAAATAAAATTTAACTAGGAAAAAGAAAAAATGTGTAGGGTAAAAGGAAATAATTTAAACTTTGGAAAGAGAAAAAAAGTGGGTAAAAAGAAAGGAAATAAAATTAGGAAAGAGAAAATAACAAATAGGAGAGAAGATATATAATGTAATTTGCCCGGGAATTGAATCCAGGCACTAAGATAACAAAGGCGAGCACTGTGAGCATAAGACTTAATGACACAAACTTTTACCCTTGAATTTGAAATAAGTTGGCGAGAGTTTGATTGGATACGTAATTAATGAAATAATTACAAGAACATGAAACGTACTACACCCTCATTTTACAATAAAGGTAACATACTATGAATTAACAAGATATTATAACGTACTTTTGAATCTCATTACAATTAAGGTAACTCGGTTGGATGATGTTAAATTTTATTAACGAAATGAACCAACTCACTAAATAAAATAATAATCATTAAAAAAGTAACACAATTCTTATCTTCTTCCTATTTTGATTCTATTGTTCCATATTTGCTACACTTTACCAAAGCAGGTTTTAGCGACGGAAAAATCCGTCGCTAAAAGTCAAATTTCCGTCGCTGAAGCGATTTCTGGGCGGATTACCGGCGGATTTTTCCCTCGCTAAAACCCTCGTCGCTAATGTTTAACGACGGAATTTCATGTGCGTCATTAATTTAGTGAGGACCAATCCGCAGTAATTGATTCCAAGTAGTCGCTATTAACATGGATGGAGACTGACGAATTTATGATATTTTAGATGGAATAATCCGTCGTTATTGTTTAAAATCCGTCGCTAAAATTTATTTATATTTTCACAATTTTATTAATTTTTTAATTTTTCTTTTTTCAATATTTTTATTTTTGATATACCAAATTACCGACGGATATTTAGTCGCTAATTTCAATATTTTTATTAAAAAAAAAATTATATATATATATATATATATATATATATATATATATATATATTTTAAATATATTAATATATTAATCGTATAAAAGAAACATACACGCTACACAATATGTTAAATGGCTCGAGAACATACAATGACGATCAAACATACTCATGATTATTCTAGGCAACTTTCTTTATGCAAAAAAGCGTGCTCTATACAAAAATATTATATGGAAACAAACTAATCCATCTCTAACACTATTATTTATAATATTAAACATACTCCTCAAGTAAATAATTCTAGAAAATGCCCAGAACAATATCATTAACATAAACGGAAACCCGGACGCGACTTCTTGGCATGATGCAATCCCGCGGCCCGATTGATCGCTAAAGTCTACTCTTTACCTTTCCACCGTCTTCAATTTTCTACGGTCAAGCCCACCCTAGCCGGCCAAATTCTCGGCCACGGCTTTTCTTCATTCTCTCTCTCTCTCTCTCTCCCAGGCGCTTTGCCTTCTTGGCATGATGCAATCCACCATTTGATTGAGCGCTATATCGCGCATGCTCTTAGGTTGAGTTGTGGCCCAGCGTGGAGTGGACCGCCGGGCGAGGCTTGACAAAAGTCAAGAGACCTTCAAAAAACGGGACAATCATTGCCGACGTTGAAGCGCCCGAGGTTGCGAGTGTGGGTGTGGTCGATCCACCGGTCTCAGGTGACTGCGGAGAGGAATTCAACGTAATCGTCGGAGTGAAACCGTCGGATGTCGTTCTTATCGGCGAGAACGGACGGATGATTTCCATGCGTCGGTGAAGGGAGTAGTGAAGAGAGAGAGAAGATGAGGAGAAGTGCCATTGATTCCGGCCGGTGATGTTGAATTGAGGGGAAGATGAAGCTTGCACAGCGTCTGCGTTTAGAGAGATTTAGCGTGAAGAGAGAGAGAAGCGAGATGAGATGAGGGAGGCGGCCTAAGGAATAAAAGGGTAGTGGGTAGGGTTTTGATCTAGGCCATTGATTTAAAGTAAATGGATGGTTGAGATGATAATCCAAGTGAAATAGTTTATTAAAATGTGAGTCATTGGATCCAAGTCAAATGTGTTATTATAGATGGCTAAGATGGTGATCCATGTCAAAGCTAAAAATTTAATAAAATAAATGTCAAATAGTTAATAATGCTTATTATTAATAACCATTATTTATACTTTTATTTGTTTAATTTTTTTTTTATAACTTCTTGTGAAAAATTCCAGTAGTAAAAAATTTCTCAAATATTTATTTATATTTAAAAAAAAATTAAAAATATATTGCTTAGTAATATATTTGAACCCCTAAACCCCACTCTATACCTAAATAAATTACACCATAAATCTTATACCCTAATAACAATAATAATTTAAAAATTAATAAAAATGATTACTTATAACTCTAATAATTTAATAATAATTGTATAATAAATGTAAATGCTTAGTTTTTTTTTTGAAAATATATTTAAAGTAGTATGGCTAATATCAATTTTTTTAAATAATTTTTTTAAAAAAAAACTTTCTTACTAAAAAAAGTTTAAAACATTTATCTCTATTCAAAAAAAAAATTAAAAAAAAATACTGTAGTAAGAAGGATATTGTATGTCCCTCATTTATTTAGTTAATTTCTAACTTATTTTATATAAATTTTAAAAATATTAAAAATTATTAGTAATAATACTTAATAATAATACTAATAATGATGCTATTATTAATTATTCAATTAAATAATTAAATATATTAATAATTATTATTATATAATTAAAAAAAATTAAAAATTGTGAGAAATATTTAGATAATTTATTCCTATTTTCCATATAAAGTGTTAAAACAATTAAAAATTGTTGATAATATTAATAAATAATATTACTAATAACAGATATATTAATTAATTATTCAGTGTTAAATAATTGATATATACTAATAATTATTATTAATATCAATTAAAAAAATTAAAGTATTATTAGAAATATATAGTTAATTTCCAACTTATTTTATATAATTTTTTAAAAGTACATCCTTACCACCCAAGTATCTCAAATGTTTATCTCAATTCAAAAATAAATTTTAAAAAAAATAAGTATACTTTTGAAACATTAATATTACTTATTAATATTTTCATTCCCTAAATCCTATACTCTACATACCTATATGGCATGGGGTATGTGGTATAGGGTATACCACTATAGGGTATACCACTATGCGAGTATACTGCTACCGTATACCACTATAGGGTATATCATAGGGTATAGGGTATAGGATATACCTATAGGTTATAGGGTATGAGGGTATAGGGTATACCACATATAGAATTTATAGGGTATAGGATATAGGAGTATAAGTGTATATGGTATATGGTATATACATAGGGTGGTATAGGACTATAGGGTATACCACATACTATAGGATATAGGGAGTATACCACTAAAGCTACATAGGGTATACGCATAAGTGTATAAATAGCACCACATATCACATGCCACATAAGGTATACCACATAATCCTATAGGGTGTAGGGTATAGGGTATAGGATATATGGTATAGGGTATACCCACATGCCACATAGGGTATACCACATAGGGTATACCGTATACCATATACCATAGGGTATAGGGTATACCATATATCCACATAGGGTATAGGAGTATACCATATATCCTATAGGGTATAGGGTACTAAGGGAATTTATAGGGTATAGGAGTATAAAGGGGCGATATAGAGTCACTATAGGGTATAGGGTATACCATATACTATATATAGGGTATAGGGTATAGTATACTATAGGGTATACACATGCCACATATCACTTATATAGGGTATAGGGTATATCTAGGGTACATAGGGTATAGGGTATAGGAGTATAGGGTACATTAGGGTATAGGAGTATAGGGTATAGGGTGTAAATTAAGGGTATTAGGGTATACCTATAGGATATAGGGTATAATTATTTATAGGATATAGGGTATAGGGTATACTTTATAGGAGTATAGGGTATAGGGTATAGGGTATAGGGTATAGGAGTATAAGATATAGGGTATAAGGTATACCACATCGGAGTATAGGGTATAGGGTATATAGGGTATAGGGTATACATGGGTATAGGGTATCCACATAAGGGTAGAATTAGGGTATGTAGGGTATATGGTATAGGGTATACCACACATGGGGTATAGGAGTATAGGGTATAGGAGTATAGAATAGGGTATAGGGTTATAGGAGTATAGGGTATAGGAGTATAGGGTATAGGGTATAGGGTTATACCACATAGTATAGAATTTATAGGGTATAGGGTATAGGGTATAGGGTATAGGGTATAGGAGTATGAGGGTATGAGGAGTATAGGGTATAGTGTATATAAGGGTATAGTGATTATAGGGTATAGAATTGCCGGGTGTATAAGAATTATGGGTATAGTGTATAGGGTATAGGGTATAGGGTATAGGGTATAGGGTATAGGGTATAGGGTATAGGGTATAGGGTATAGGGTATAGGGTATAGGGTATAGTGTATAGGGTATAGGGTATAGGGTATAGTGTATGGTATAGGGTATATATAGGTATAGTGTATAGGGTATAAGGTATAGGGTATAGGGTATAGGGTATAGGGTATAGGGTATAGGGTATATATAGGGTATTTTATATAAATAAAAATAACTTTCATATTTTATATAAATAAAAATTATCATCAATTATAAAATTAAAATTAATTAATATTTATGATTTATTTATTTTTCAAAAATATCATAAATATTTATGATTTATTTATTTTTATATAAATAAAAATAATGATATTTATTAAATTAAAAATTTTTCAAAAATAATATTTATTGACTCATATTTATTTTTTTGAGAGTAATTTAAAATAACTTTCATATTTTATATAAATAAAAATTATCATCAATTATAAAATTAAAAATTAATTAATATTTATGATTTATTTATTTTTTCAAAAATATCATAAATATTTATGATTTATTTGTTTTTATATAAATAAAAATAATGATATTTATTAAATTAAAATTAATAAATATTAATGATTTATTTATTTTTTCAAAAATATAATGAAAACAATTATATTTATTAATAATAGCGGCGGAAATTTCCGTCGTGAATTTAAAATCGCGGAAATTTCCGTCGGTGAGAGTGCCATGTCATCGATCCAGGTGAGCGTACGCATAGTTTAGCGTCGGATTTACAGCGACGGAATATTCCGCCGCTAAATATTAATTATAGCGTCGGAATTTAATTTCGCCGCTATAGTAATATTTAGCGGCGAATATTCCGTCAGCTAAAGAAATTATAAAAACTCATTTAATCCCTCGGATATCAATTACGTATCAATTTCCCTCTCTCTCTCTTCCCGCTTTCTCTCTCTTCCCGCTCTCTCTCGCGACCTAAGAAGAATCGCCGCCGTCGTCCACCTCTCCACCGTCTCCGCCGTGACGAAGCTTCGCCGTCCACCATCTCCACCGTCTTCACCATCTGCGTCTCTCTCTCCCTCTCGAAGCGATCCAATTTCTCAATCCTAGCTCTCTCTTCTTCAAGGTACGTGATTTCCCCTTGTTAAATTACATTCGATGATGTTTTTTTGTTCATCAATTATAGTGCTGATGCGGTTTTTGCCAATCTAGGGTTCTGTATTTTTGCCAATCTAGGGTTCCATCCACCTCTCCACCGTCTCACGTCGTCGTCTCCGTTGGTCCGTCCGCCTCCTTCCACGGTCAATTTCTCTCTCTTCTCTGTATTCATCAACCAGGTATTTCGATTCCCCCTCTTCATCGATTTCTAGATCTTGTTTTTTAATCGATTTCAAGAAATTTCAAGAAATTGGTTGTTGATTTAACTGGATTGGGTTTTATGTGTTTTTGTTGTCACGGAAATTTGGTTTGTGTAGGGGGCGGATGATGTTGTTGTTAATCAAAATGCGGCTTTTTACGGTTTACGCAATCATTTGCGATTAACTTTTTGAATCATGTTATGTAATATTAAACACACTTACATAACCACAAATGGCTTAATACCATTTTATGATTGTTGAACAATGATACCAATTTAGTGAAGTGGGATACATTAATTAGAACATAGTTGGAGTAATCAAGTATACGAGATGGCCTAAAGCTTAAGATCAAAGTTGGAACAATGGCTCAAGTTTGCACCCTAGTTAGAGTTAGATGAAAAAAGAAAAGAGGAAGAATCGCCTCCTTTGCAAGTCATTCCTTCTTAGAACACCCAAGAATCATTAGCAATCATCCCAAATAATAATGTTCTATGCTTTACGGTGTCACATTTCTGAATTAAAAAATAAATATAGTCTTAGTGCAATATTACTGTGGTATAAACAACGTACTAACAAGCAAAGCACGTTCCTGACGTATAAATTGCAAAATTTATGGTATGGAGGAGTAGTATAATATACGACAACAAATTTCAAGATAATTTTATCCAAAATTATCTTTTCATTAATGTTTATCCTAAGAGAGTTAATTAATCTTGGACCTCTTTTGTGCAAACTATGAAAATATACTATGAGATTAGAACTTGTGTTGCATTTTCTTACACCCTTGTAAAACAGTATGTGAATAAAATGGATGGAAGGTCAGAAATGTACTTTAAGAGGAGGAGCACAATCTAGACAATGTAATCTTGTATCCATAGAGCGGTTGCTAGAGTGAGTGTGGAAGTGCTAACTTTAAGATCAACTTAGGCGAGACCACCTTGAATACGCTTTATATGTTATTACTAGTACATATGCCCGTGTCCAAGCACACGGGTGTATTTTTTGTTTTTTTCATATTAATTTTTTTTTTTAAATTTAAAAAAATAAAAAATATCGATTACTTAATTAATTTAAGTAAACCCTCCTAAAGCCCACTCTTAGCCCAAACCCAAAGTCTTAGCCCAAATCCAAAGCCCATTTACGTTTTAAGGGCAAAATGGAAAACAGAGACTAAATAGTGAGGGCAAAATAGGGAAAAACCCCTCCGAGCTGTTTCATAGAACTGTTCACTGAGAGGGGTTTAATTTATACTATAGATTTCACACGAACTCATTTTGCTTGGTACAAATCACATTAAATATCCATTTAAAAGAATTAGGAAGAATAATAACAATTTTGATAACCCAACAAATATATTAAACTAATAAAACAAATATATTAAACTAATAAAAGTAACCACGAATGATCATGAGTTGAGACTTTAATTGATCTCAATTACAAACAAATAAGTAAGAAAGCTGTGGATGAAATAGTTTAGGAGCATCTAGTTCTAGATCTCATTTTGGGGGCGATTGACGGCATCGCGGACGGTGATTATGTCGCCTACGTTTGAGCGCGATATCAATCACGGTACCCTAGATGCACCTTATATGAAACAAATTAGGATACGGTTTACGTATCCTAGTTTGTTACATATTTAGTAATATTAACGAATAGAAGAAAACATATGTTAGTAATATTAACGAATAGAAGAAAACATATGCCACTATAAAGAAAACGATAAATAACCGTACTCATAATCAAATATGTAACATGTTATATTTAGTAAACATAACATGTTACATATTTAGTAAACATAACATGTTACATATGCAACAATTAGATAAGTTACTAAATATCTAATTTTCAAGTCTTTTAATCCAACTCCACTACTATCACGTACAACCACTACCATGGGGTTATCTTTGGAGTGGAAAATCTCAAGTTTTTGCACAAGCATTAGGTCCCAAAGATTGAAACTTTGAAAGTAGATTTAGCAATTAATCGAGAAAACAAGAAAATCCCCAACTTCGGTTTGTAGAAGATACAAAAGCTGCGGTTGGGGATTTTCTTGTTTTGATTAATTATAATAGTAAATCTACTTTTAAAGTTTCAATCTTTGGGCCAAATGCTTGTGCAATAGACTTGATATTTTCCAACTGGTGTAACATGTTATATTTAGTAAATATAACATGTTACATATTTAGTAAACATAACATGTTACATATGCAACAATTAGATAAGTATTTAAATATCTAATTTTCAAGTCTTTTAATGATAAAAAGCTAAAAAGTTACTAAATATCTAATTTTCAAGTCTTTTAATCCCAACTCCACTACTATCACGTACAACCACTACCATGGGGTTATCTTTGGAGTGGAAAATCTCAAGTTTTTGCACAAGCATTAGGTCCAAAGATTGAAACTTTGAAAGTAGATTTAGCAATTAATCGAGAAAATAAGAAAATCCCCAACTTCGGTTTGTAGAAGATACAAAAAGCTGCAGGTTGGGGATTTTCTTGTTTTTGATTAATTATAATAGTAAATCTACTTTTAAAGTTTCAATCTTTGGGCCAAATGCTTGTGCAATAGACTTGATATTTTCCATTGGTGTAACATGTTATATTTAGTAAATATAACATGTTACATATTTAGTAAACATAACATATTACATATGCAACAATTAGATAAGTTACTAAATATCTAATTTTCAAGTCTTTTAAAGTCGAAAGGGGAGGAAGGGGGTGAATGTATCAATAATGTAACATATTCAACCGCACACTACCTTAGTGGTTCTAGATCCCATTTTGAGGCGATTGACGGCATCGCGGACGGTGATGTAATATCGCCTACGTTTGAGCGCGATATCAATCCTGGCACCCTAGATGCACCTTAGGGTATTGTGGTTGGTGGTTAACATCTTAAAATATAAATAAGATGAGAGCCTTTCTCACCACGGCTATCAAAATCCGTCCATCTTTGATCAAGAAAGATAGAGCAAATAAGTTCTTGTCGGTTTGAGCAAAGGATTTTACGTTTAATAAGAGTTTTCCGGTTTATTTGTTCTCTTCTCTCTAAGGATCTCAAACATCGCGGCCGTGTTCTTGTCGGTGTTTTACTCTTGGCTGGTGTTATACGGTCACAAGTAAAAACAAGGTAACGAGTATAACACCGGTGAAGAGAAAACGGAACTTTCCTCCAATTTTTCAATCTCCACCTTCCATTTACTCGAGATCACGGTGCGAGAATCTTCCTCATGAGCTTGAAAGTGGCGGTGTTGCCCTCAATCTCACGGTTGCTTCGCATGTGCAACCGTGAGATTGAGGTGTGCAACCGTGAGATTGAGAGGGCAACACCGCCGGCTTTCGGGCTCATGAGGAAGATTGCAATCGGGATCTTGGGTAAATGGAAGGTGAGATTGAAAAATTGGAGAAATTCGTTTTCTCTTCACCGGTGTTATCTTTGTTACCTTGTTTTTACTAATGACCGTATATCACCGATGAAGAGTAAAAGTAATCGGCCAAGACATGGGCCGTGATGTTTGAGATTAGAGAGGAGGACAGATGGCTGAAAACTATATTAAACGAAAATCCTTTCTTTCAAACTGAAGGCACTATTTGCTCTATCTTTCTTGGTCTAAGCCGATAGGGTTTTGATAGTTGTGGATGATAACGACTCTTATCTTGTTTATAAATGTTAATTTAATTCATCATTGTAAAATTATATATTTTACAACAAAGAATTAAATATTAATATTTAAAATTATTCACAATAGTAATAATTTAGGTCTATGCAAATGCCGAAATTTCTTTATTTTCGATTATAAAGCAAGTAGGCAAAGTGATATTTGCATTTCATATAATCATGCATTTCGGGATGGGATAGGTTTATCAAACATGCACTTAAAGGACGAGTAGGTGGTTAGGTAGGGACACCATTATCCTTTAGTTTAGTTTGAACTAGAGCTCAAGATTTGTTGATACAATTATTCACAATATTAATAGGTAAAAAGTCCCAGGCCCCAATTTAAGGCGGCGTGGAGCATTACAATGGAGAAATTGTTTCCGCGAGTTTCAATTTCAACAAGACATTCTTGAACTCACGCGCTTTCACCAAAAACAACAGGAAACTTATTGACGGGAGGTATAGCATGCCATGCATCTCGGTCTCTAAAAGATTGGAAGATTGATTGGGATCTGCTCAGGCTGCCGTGCTTTTTGGGATTCGGAGCGACATGTGTTCACCCTATCGTACAACGATCCGATGCCAACGATGGAGGATTTTCGAGCAACGGACCATTGGTTGTAAGTACCCAAATCGGCTCATGCCTTCCGGTTAATTTTTCCGGCAGTAATTAGGTAATTTTTCAGGTAATTCCTCGGACTTTCCTACGAGTTAGGAATAATTTCGAAATGTTCCAAGCCTTTTAAAATTTGAAGGGAATGCTTGGTAATTAAGAAACACGTTTTTCTTAATTCCAAAACCCTTCTAGAGAAAGGCTGCCGCCTTGCATGTTTCTAGAAGGAATTTGAGACGCTACTTATGTCGTGCGACATAATAGGCCATGAAAAACTTCTAGAAGCTTGCCACCTTGCATGTTTCTAGAAGAATCCGAGTGGCTACTTTATGTCGTGCGACATAACCCGACCCAGGAGAGAGTTCTAGAAGGTTGCCACCTTGCATGTTTCTAGAAGGAAAGCGGTTATGGCTTGTTATGTCGTGCGGCATAACAAGCTGCGGGCGACATAAATAGAGGCCTTCACCTCTCATTTTAGACACACCTCTTCCACCCCTCGGTCCCCTATAGGGAATACGCCCGAAGCCTCCTCCCTCTTCATATACCCCCAAAATATCCACTAATCCTCCCAAATCAATCCCACACACACTTCCCACACACACACTTCATACACACACCAAGAACCATGGATTCTCAAGAAACGAAGGCTCAATCCCATCCCCAGAAGCTGCTGTTTTGAAGGCCCCTATATCTAACTTGATATAGAGGGTCGTGGTCTTCAAGGGTAACGATTTTCTACCCATTTCCTTTCCTTATCTTCATCATAGATGGAATCTCTATGCTAAATGCTTTAATAATGTGATATTCTGAATAAAGTTGCATGCTTTAGCTTCATATTTCATAGATCCACATCTGATTTCATTACATTTCCTAGTTTGGTAGCCTTCTCGCTGATTTCCCCCCCCCCCAGACTTGGTTGATAGGTATACGTGTGCCTATATTGTGATGCCAGATCGTACTAACAACAAGGTGAAGTTGTTTTATCTCCCTTTACTTAGAGATATTGAGATGATTCACATGTACAGCTGGGGTAGTGCATGTTTAGCCTTTTTATATAGTGAACTTTGATGTGCCACTAACCCCGAGACTAGTCAGTGTGGTGGATTTCTGAATATTATTCAGGTATGATATAACATTTTAATTAAACGTTATGATGTTGTTTCCTTTATTTCTTTTTTTTTTTATTTGAAATCATATGTTTTGATAGTATTTCATTTTTTTATACAACTTTGGCCATGGGATAGGTTGCTATGTACGCAACCTATTTCTCCTAGGCCAAATGAGGATCAGGATAACCTTCCCTTGGGGTGCAGGTATACATTTATTAACGAATTTTCCATCTGAAATGTTATTGTCACCTACTATATATTGAAACTTTTGACTTATACTTCTCCATTTATTGAATTTCAGGTGGATTAGACGGTTATCTCTGAAATATGTTACTGCACACAACCTTCGCAGCTATTGAGATCAGCTAGCGCAATTGACTGATGATCAGGTTGTGTGGATGCCATATCTAGATCGACAGGCTCCAGCCTATTGTCGTTAGGGAGAGGCTGTTTGGAGGTCTAGAGTCCCTCTTATCTGTTTTGAGAAGGTAGAGTGGCACCACCCTGATCGTGTGTTGAGGCAGTTCGACATGCTGCAGGGGATCCCTTAACCTTGTGACACAGGGGAGGAGTTGCACAACGTTGACCACAGCGGGAACAACCATGTCCTTTGGAGTTCCCGACACCAGCGATATATATCAGCTTGGGAACAACGGCATGATAGAGTGGTATACGGGCAAATGGGGGTTGAGGTTATGCATTATACACATTCTTACATGATTTGGTATAGAATGATCACGTGCATGTTTGTGCAAAACCCATTGCATGTAAGGGAGTTTAGTTACCGGACGATTGCCCCTTTCTTAGAGGGTTTGGTAAGCATTTCTTAAATTGTTCTCATTATAAACCTCAGACATGTTAGTAGTCATAATGCTATATCTATAACCACCATCGTGCGCCAATGTCCAGTTTCTAGCATCTAAATTCACAAACCATTTAATTGCCTCAGGGTCAATTAAACGGATACTCTCCAAAGTATTTTTCAATTTCCTATCTTGACTTGCTTTACCAGCTCTTCAAAACAAATACTTCAAACCAACACCTCTGTGCTTCTCCATGAAATTTGCTTGCATATGCCTCAAGCAATATATATGATACACATTTGGCCATCATGTATCTTTCGATATAGTTTTAAGAATGCCGTGATAACGGTCAGATATCAAGCATACCTCACAACTATTGATAATATGTCTGCAAACAAGATATAAGAACCAACGCCAATTAAACCAGTCCTCTTTTTCAACAACAACAAATGCAAGAGGAAGTATACTGTCTTGGGCGTCAACACCCATGGCAATCAGTATTACCCCTTTATATCTACCATGAAGGAATGTTCCATTAACATAAATGACAGGCCGACAATGAGAGAAAGCTTCAATGTAAGGCCCAAATTCCAAGAACACCCGTTGAAACATGTGTAATTTACCAGCAGTAGGAGGATGAGTATACTCAACAACTGTTCCGGGGTTGTATTTTTGGATTGTTGCTAGGACGCGGGGTAACCTTGTATAAGATTTATCCCAATCTCCAAAAAACTCTGCAATGCCATTCTGCTTTCCACACAATGCCTTCTTATATGTAATTTCCTTGCCAAACATTCCACTAATGTTTACAATAATAACTCTAACTTTCACATCTAATCGGCATTTATAAGACTAACCATTTGTCGATCAATAAACTTCGCATCTAGGTTGGGGTGATCTTGACTTTCTCCAGAAAACAAGCAACAATGAGGACCCTTGTATTTGGTCACTTTCCAATAACCATGTTTCTTCCTACTCACACGAACATAAAAATTGCATGGATACTGTTTGAGAAGACATACTCACTACCAGAAACAGGTCATTTAGCGACGGAATTATCAGCGACGGACAGATTCCGTCGCTAAATAGCGGCGGAATATAGGCTTTAGCGTCGGAAAATTTTTGGCGTCAAATTTAGCGACGGAAGTTAATTCCGCCGCTAAAACGAATATTCCTCGAATATTCGTTTATTTCCGCCGCTAATTTGGCGGTTGATTTACCGACGGAATATTCCGCCGCTAAATATTTATCAGCGACGGAATTATTCCGCCGGTGAAAATATATCATATTTTTATTTTTTTATTTATCAGCGTCGGAAATATTCCGACGGTGAAATTAAAATATTTTTTATTTTTCTTTTTGAAATATTACACCGACGGAATATTTTCGACGGTGAAATTAAATGTTTTTTTTTTTTTATTAAACACCGACGGAATATTTCCGCCGCTGATAATTTAATATTTTTTTTATTTATCAGCGACGGAAAATTCCGTTGCTGATAATAAAATGTAATTTTTGTTTATTTTTAGAACTAATTAACAAAATAACAAACTAAAAAACATTAAAATATCATAAATATTTTTGAAAAAATAAATAAATCATAAATATTTATTAATTTTAATTTTATAATGCCATTATTTTTATTTATATAAAATATGAAAGTTATTTTAAATTACTCTCAAAAAAATAAATATGAGTCAATAAATATTATTTTTGAAAAAATAAATAAATTATAAACCCTAAACCTAATACCCTATATACTATACACTATATATACCCTATACCATATACCTATACCACTATACCACATACCTATACCACATAACCTATACCCTATACCCTATACCTATATCCTATACCATATACCCTATACCTATGCCACCTATACCCTATGCCACATACCCCTATACCTATACCACATACCACATACCCTATACCACATGCCCTATACCCTATGCCCTATGCCCTATGCCCTATACCACATGCCCTATGCCCTATACCCTATGCCACATACCCTATACCACATATACCACTATACTATACCCTATACCCATACCATATCCTATACCATATACCACATACCACTATACCACTATACCCTATACCACTATACCACTATACCCTATACCCTATACCCTATACCCTATACCCCTATACACTATACACTATACCCTATACCCTATACCCTATACCCTATACCCTATACACTATACCCTATTCCCAAATTGGTAAATTGCATACAATTTTAAATTTTTTATCCAAAATATAACAAAAACAAGATTAGTCCAAAACAAGGAACTAACCAACTATTAGACAACACTCTGGAGATTAATATTGTCTCATAAGTCATAACTAAGATATCCAGAAAACAAAGACCCACATCATTACTGCTGAGCACACTGTGCTCTCTGGCCCCCACCACCGTGCATGTCATCATCTACATCGTAAGCTTCAATGTTGACATCGTGAAGGGTTGTCTCCTCGTACTCATCATCAAGCTCCATATCTGTCATCTGCGATGAAGGCTTAGGAGGCAGCACACCCTCTAGGGCCTTGCATTGTTCGGAAGTCAAGGAATCTGGGAAGTCGAACCCAGATTCGGACCCAGACAGGAAGGGACTAGAATTGAAATGTGGAATTACCTGAAATTAAAAATGAAATAGCACCAGGGTAAGAGCGGCTCGATATTTGTTTTTTTCAAATTCAATTCTTTGAGAGAGAGAGAGAGAGAGAGAGGATGGGAGAGAGGGATTTAGAGGTGTACGATTAATTTGGTTTGAAAGTTTGAATTGGATTATCTCGCTTGTTGTTCGTTCGGAAATTTTGAAATTTTAAATGAGCGCCAACTTGGAATTTAGGTAAACGATATTTAGCTTTTGTAGATGCGAAATTGAAAAGGAGAGATTTTGCATTTGACTCACTTGGAATTTAGGTAAACGATATTTAGCCCCTAACAAATATGTCATCACCACTTTCGCTTGAACTTTGGGTGCTCTTTTACATTTGTAGTACAAAGACTATGTCTCCGAGTAAGAGTGTCGGGAGCTTCATCGGCTTCTCGTGTGGGAATGTAATTTTCTGTCCATTTTGCATACCCTTCTTCACAACCACTTCCAAGACCTTCTTCTGTACAATGCAAGGCCCACAGAGGGTGTCTTTGCCTCTAAGCCTTCATCGCGGATGACGGATATGGAGCTTGATGATGAGTGCGAGGAGGCAACCCTTCACGATGTCAACATTGAAGCTTACGATGTAGATGATGACATGCGCGGTGGTGGGGGCCGAGAGAGCACGGTGTGCTCGGCGGTAATGATGTGGGTCTTTGTTTTTACGGATATCTTAGTTATGACTTATGAGACAATAATCTCCAGTGTTGTCTAATAGTTGGTTAGTTCCTTGTTTTTGTTTTACGGATATCTTAGTTATGACTTATGAGACAATAATCTCCCAGAGTGTTGTCTAATAGTTGGTTAGTTCCTTGTTTTTGTTTTACGGATATCTTAGTTATGACTTATGAGACAATAATCTCCAGTGTTGTCTAATAGTTGGTTAGTTCCTTGTTTTGTATAAACCACAAACCACTAAACCCTAAACCTAACCCACAAGCCACAAGCCTAACCCCAGACCACAACCTAACCCTGAAGCCACAAGCCACAAACCACAAACCACTAAACCTAAACCACAAACCACACAACTAACCCACAAACCACTAACCTAAACCACTAAACCACAACACAACCACAACCACCTAAACCACTAAACCACTGAAACCACAACACTGAACCACAAACCACTAAAGCCTAACCTGACAACCTGACAACCTAGCCACTGACACAACCTATAGGGTATAGGGTATAGTGTATAGGGTATAGGGTATAGGGTATAGAGTATAGGGTATAGTATATAGGGTATAGTATATAGGGTATTAGGGTATAGGAGTATAAGGGTATAGGAGTATAAATTATAGGGTATAGAGTATAGGAGTATAGGGTATAGTATAGGGTATAGGGTATAGGATATAGTGTATAGGGTATAGTGTATAGGGTATAGTGTATAGTGTATAAGGTATAGGGTATAGGGTATAGGGTATAGTGTATAGGGTATAGGGTATAGGGTATAGGAATATAGAGGTATAGGGTATATAGGGTATAGGGTATAAGTATAGTATAGTGTATAGGGTATAGGGTATAGGGTATACGGTATAGGGTATATAAGTATAGGGTATAGGAAGGTATAGGGTATAGAGAGTATAGTGTATAGGGTATAGGGTATAAGTATAGTGTATAAGGGTATAGGGTATAATGTATAGGTATAGGGTATAGGGTATAAGGGTATAGGGTATAAGTATAGGGTATAAGTATAGTATATAGGGTATTAGGGTATAGGGTATAGGGTATAGGGTATAGGGTATAGGGTATAGGGTATAGGGTATAGGGTATAGGGTATAGGGTATATGGTATAGGATATAGTGTATAGGGTATAGTGTATAGGATATAGTGTATAGTGTATACTATAAGGTATAGGGTATAGGGTATAGTGTATAGGGTATAGGGTATAGGGTATAGGGTATAGGGTATATAGGGTATAGGGTATAGGGTATAGGGTATAGGGTATAGGGTATAGGGTATAGGGTATAGGGTATAGGGTATAGTGTATAGGGTATAGTGTATAGGGTATAGGGTATAGGGTATATAGGGTATAGGGTATAGGGTATAGGGTATAGGGTATAGGGTATAGGGTATAGGGTATAGTGTATAGGGTATAGGGTATAGTGTATAGTGTATAGGGTATAGTGTATAGGGTATAGGGTATAGGGTATAGGGTATATGGTATAGTGTATAGGGTATAGGGTATAGGGTATAGTGTATAGGGTATAGGGTATAGTGTATAGGGTATAGGGTATAGGGTATAGGGTATAGGGTATAGGGTATAGGGTATAGGGTATAGGGTATAGTGTATAGGGTATAGGGTATAGGGTATAGGGTATAGGGTATAGGGTATAGGGTATAGTGTATAGGGTATAGGGTATAGTGTATAGGGTATAGGGTATAGGGTATAGGGTATAGGGTATAGGGTATAGGATATAGTGTATAGGGTATAGGGTATAGGATATAGTGTATAGGGTATAAGGTATAGGGTATAGGGTATAGTGTATAGGGTATAGGGTATAGGGTATAGGGTATATATAGGGTATTTTATATAAATAAAAATAACTTTCATATTTTATATAAATAAAAATTATCATCAATTATAAAATTAAAATTAATTAATATTTATGATTTATTTATTTTTTCAAAAATATCATAAATATTTATGATTTATTTATTTTTATATAAATAAAAATAATGATATTTATTAAATTAAAAATTTTTCAAAAATAATATTTATTGACTCATATTTATTTTTTTGAGAGTAATTTAAAATAACTTTCATATTTTATATAAATAAAAATTATCATCAATTATAAAATTAAAATTAATTAATATTTATGATTTATTTATTTTTTCAAAAATATCATAAATATTTATGATTTATTTGTTTTTATATAAATAAAAATAATGATATTTATTAAATTAAAATTAATAAATATTAATGATTTATTTATTTTTTCAAAAATATAATGAAAACAATTATATTTATTAATAATAGCGGCGGAAATTTCCGTCGAATTTAAAATCGGCGGCGGAAATTTCCGTCGGTGAGAGTGCCATGTCATCGATCCGGTGAGCGTACGCATAGTTTAGCGTCGGATTTACGACGACGGAATATTCCGCCGCTAAATATTAATTATAGCGTCGGAATTTAATTTCGCCGCTATAATTAATATTTAGCGACGGAATATTCCGTCATTGAAAAATATAAAAACTCATTTAATCCCTCAGATATCAATTACGTATCAATTTCCCTCTCTCTCTCTCTTCCCGCTTTCTCTCTCTTCCCGCTCTCTCTGCGACCTAGAAGAAGAATCGCCGCCGTCGTCCACCTCTCCACCGTCTCCGCCGTGACGAAGCTTCGCCGTCCACCATCTCCACCGTCTTCACCATCTGCGTCTCTCTCTCCCTCTCGAAGCGATCCAATTTCTCAATCCTAGCTCTCTCTTCTTCAAGGTACGTGATTTCCCCTTGTTAAACTACATTCGATGATGTTTTTTTGTTCATCAATTATAGTGCTGATGCGATTTTTGCCAATCTAGGGTTCTGTATTTTTGCCAATCTAGGGTTCCGTCCACCTCTCCACCGTCTCACGCCGTCGTCTCCGTTGGTCCGTCCGCCTCCTTCCACGGTCAATTTCTCTCTCTTCTCTGTATTCATCAACCAGGTATTTCGATTCCCCCTCTTCATCGATTTCTAGATCTTGTTTTTTAATCGATTTCAAGAAATTTCAAGAAATTGGTTGTTGATTTAACTGGATTGGGTTTTATGTGTTTTTGTTGTACGGAGGTTGGTTTGTGTAGGGGGCGGATGATGTTGTTGTTAATCAAAATGCAGCTTTTTACAGTTTACGCAATCATTTGCAGTTAACTTTTTTGAATCATGTTATGTAATATTAAACACACTTACATAACCACAAATGGCTTAATACCATTTTATGATTGTTGAACAATGATACCAATTTAGTGAAGTGGGATACATTAATTAGAACATAGTTGGAGTAATCAAGTATACGAGATGGCCTAAAGCTTAAGATCAAAGTTGGAACAATGGCTCAAGTTTGCACCCTAGTTAGAGTTAGATGAAAAAGAAAAGAGGAAGAATCGCCTCCTTTGCAAGTCATTCCTTCTTAGAACACCCAAGAATCATTAGCAATCATCCCAAACAATAATGTTCTATGCTTTACGGTGTCACATTTCTGAATTAAAAAATAAATATAGTCTTAGTGCAATATTATTGCGTGGTATAAACAACGTACTAACAAGCAAAGCACGTTCTGACGTATAAATTGCAAAATTTATGGTATGGAGGGAGTAGTATAATATACGACAACAAATTTCAAGATAATTTTATCCAAAATTATCTTTTCATTAATGTTTATCCTAAGAGAGTTAATTAATCTTGGACCTCTTTTGTGCAAACTATGAAAATATACTATGAGATTAGAACTTGTGTTGCATTTTCTTACACCCTTGTAAAACAGTATGTGAATAAAATGGATGGAAGGTCAGAATGTACTTTAAGAGGAGGAGCACAATCTAGACAATGTAATCTTGTGTCCATAGAGCGGTTGCTAGAGTGAGTGTGGAAGTGCTAACTTTAAGATCAACTTAGGCGAGACCACCTTGAATCTGCTTTATATGTTATTACTAGTACATATGCCGTGTCCAAGCACACGGGTGTATTTTTTTTTGTTTTTTTTCATATTAATTTTTTTTTAAATTTAAAAAAAAAATAAAAAATATCGATTACTTAATTAATTTAAGTAAACCCTCCTAAAGCCCACTCTTAGCCCAAACCCAAAGTCTTAGCCCAAATCCAAAGCCCATTTACGTTTTAAGGGCAAAATGGGAAAGCAGACTAAATAGTGAGGGCAAAATAGGGAAAAACCCCTCCAGGCTGTTCATAGAACTGTTCACGGAGGTTTAATTTATACTATAGATTTCACACGAACTCATTTTGCTTGGTACAAATCACATTAAATATCCATTTAAAAGAATTAGGAAGAATAATAACAATTTTGATAACCCAACAAATATATTAAACTAATACAACAAATATATTAAACTAATACAAGTAAGCACGAATGATCATGAGTTGAGACTTTAATTGATCTCAATTACAAACAAATAAGTAAGAAAAGCTGTGGATGAAATAGTTTAGGAACATCTAGTTCTAGATCTCATTTTGGGGCGATTGACGGCATCGCGGACGGTGATTATGTCGCCTACGTTTGAGCGCGATATCAATCCTGGTACCACTAGATGCACCTTATATGAAACAAATTAGGATACGGTTTACGTATCCTAGTTTGTTACATATTTAGTAATATTAACGAATAGAAGAAAACATATGTTAGTAATATTAACGAATAGAAGAAAACATATGCCACTATAAAGAAAACGATAAATAACCGTACTCATAATCAAATATGTAACATGTTATATTTAGTAAACATAACATGTTACATATTTAGTAAACATAACATGTTACATATGCAACAATTAGATAAGTTACTAAATATCTAATTTTCAAGTCTTTTAATCCAACTCCACTACTATCACGTACAACCACTACCATGGGGTTATCTTTGGAGTGGAAAATCTCAAGTTTTTGCACAAGCATTAGGTCCAAAGATTGAAACTTTGAAAGTAGATTTAGCAATTAATCGAGAAAACAAGAAAATCCCCAACTTCGGTTTGTAGAAGATACAAAAGCTGCAGTTGGGGATTTTCTTGTTTTTTGATTAATTATAATAGTAAATCTACTTTTAAAGTTTCAATCTTTGGGCCAAATGCTTGTGCAATAGACTTGATATTTTCCAATGGTGTAACATGTTATATTTAGTAAATATAACATGTTACATATTTAGTAAACATAACATGTTACATATGCAACAATTAGGTAAGTATTTAAATATCTAATTTTTAAGTCTTTTAATGATAAAAAGCTAAAAAAGTTACTAAATATCTAATTTTCAAGTCTTTTAATCCAACTCCACTACTATCACGTACAACAGCACTACCATGGGGTTATCTTTGGAGTGGAAAATCTCAAGTTTTTGCACAAGCATTAGGTCAAAGATTGAAACTTTGAAAGTAGATTTAGCAATTAATCGAGAAAATAAGAAAATCCCCAACTTCGGTTTGTAGAAGATACAAAAAGCTGCGGTTGGGGATTTTCTTGTTTTCGATTAATTATAATAGTAAATCTACTTTTAAAGTTTCAATCTTTGGGCCAAATGCTTGTGCAATAGACTTGATATTTTCCAACGGTGTAACATGTTATATTTAGTAAATATAACATGTTACATATTTAGTAAACATAACATATTACATATGCAACAATTAGATAAGTTACTAAATATCTAATTTTCAAGTCTTTTAAAGTCAAAGGGGAGGAAGGGGGTGAATGTATCAATAATGTAACATATTCAACCGCACACTACCTTAGTGGTTCTAGATCCCATTTTGGGGCGATTGACGGCATCGCGGACGGTGATGTAATATCGCCTACGTTTGAGCGCGATATCAATCCTGGCACCCTAGATGCACCTTAGGGTATTGTGGTTGGTGGTTAACATCTTAAAATATAAATAAGATGAGAGCCTTTCTCACCAGACTATCAAAATCCGTCCATCTTTGATCAAGAAAGATAGAGCAAATAAGTTCTTGTCGGTTTGAGCAAAGGATTTTCTATTTAATAAGAGTTTTCCAGTTTCACTGTTCTCTTCTCTCTAAGGATCTCAAACATCACGGCCATGTTCTTGTCGGTGTCATTTTACTCTTCTTGGTGTTATACGGTCACAAGTAAAAACAAGGTAACGATATAACACCGGTGAAGAGAAAACAGAACTTTCCTCCAATTTTTCAATCTCCACCTTCCATTTACTCGAGATCCTGATTGCGAGAATCTTCCTCATGAGCTTGAAAGGCTGGCGGTGTTGCCCTCAATCTCACGGTTGCTTCGCATGTGCAACCGTGAGATTGAGTGTGCAACCGTGAGATTGAGGGCAACACCGCCGACTTTCGGGCTCATGAGGAAGATTCTCGCAATCGATCTTGGGTAAATGGAAGGTGGAGATTGAAAAAATTGGAGGAAATTTCGTTTTCTCTTCACTCGGTGTTATCGTTACCTTGTTTTTACTTGTGACCGTATATCACCATGAAGAGTAAAACAGCACCGTCAAGACATGGCCGTGATGTTTGAGATTCTTAGAGAGGAGGACACGATGGCTGAAAACCTATATTAAATGTAAAATCCTTTGCTTCAAACCGACAAGAACTTATTTGCTCTATCTTTCTTGGTCTAAGCTGAGATAGGGTTTTGATAGTTGTGGATGATAACGACTCTTATCTTGTTTATAAATGTTAATTTAATTCATCATTGTAAAATTATATATTTTACAACAAAGAATTAAATATTAATATTTAAAATTATTCACAATAGTAATAATTTAGGTCTATTCAAAAGCCGAAATTTCTTTATTTTCGATTATAAAGCAAGTAGGCAAAGTGATATTTGCATTTCATATAATCATGCATTTCGGGATGGGATAGGTTTATCAAACATGCACTTAAAGGACAGTAGGTGGTTAGGTAGGGACACCATTATCCTTTAGTTTAGTTTGAACTAGAGCTCAAGATTTGTTGATACAATTATTCACAATATTAATAGGTAAAAAGTCCCAGCTGACCCCAATTTAAGGCGGCATGGAGCATTACAATGGAGAAATTGTTTCCAGAGTTTCAATTTCAACAAGACATTCTTGAACTCACGCGCTTTCACCAAAAACAACACCGAAAACTTATTGACGGGAGGTATAGCATGCCATGCATCCGGTCTCTAAAAGATTGGAAGATTGATTGGGATGCACTCAGAGGCGCTTCGTGCTTTTGGGATTCGGAGCGACATGTGTTCACCCTATCGTACAACGATCTGATGCCAACGATGGAGGATTTTCGAGCACTGACTGGTTGTAAGTACCCAAATCTGGCTCATGCCTTCCGGTTAATTTTCCCGGCAATTCCGGTAATTTTTCCGGTAATTCCTCGGACTTTCCTACGGTTCGGAATAATTTCAGAAATGTTCCAAGCCTTTTAAGGGCTGAAGGGAATGCTTGGTAATTAAGACACACGTTTTTCTTAATTCCAAAACCCTTCTAGAAGATCGCCACCTTGCATGTTTCTAGAAGGGGTGGAATTGGCTACTTATGTCGTGCGACATAATAGGCCATGAAAAACTTCTAGAAGCTTGCCACCTTGCATGTTTCTAGAAGAATCCAGAAGTGGCTACTTATGTCGTGCGACATAACCAGCCAGGGAGAGTTCTAGAAGGTTGCCACCTTGCATGTTTCTAGAAGGAAAGCAGTTATGGCTTGTTATGTCGTGCGACATAACAAGCCCATGCAGGCAGCCTATAAATAGAGGCCTTCACCTCTCATTTTAGACACACCTCTTCCACCCCTCAGTCCCCCTCTATAGGGAATACGCCCAGAAGCCTCCTCCCTCTTCATATACCCCCAAAATATCCACTAATCCTCCCAAATCAATCCCACACACACTTCCCACACACACACTTCATACACACACAAAGAACCATGGATTCTCAAGAAACGAAGGCTCAATCCCATCCCCAGAAGCTGCTGTTTTGAAGGCCCCTATATCTAACTTGATATAGAGGGTCGTGGTCTTCAAGGGTAACGATTTTCTACCCATTTCCTTTCCTTATCTTCATCATACATGGAATCTCTATGCTAAATGCTTTAATAATGTGATATTCTGAATAAAGTTGCATGCTTTAGCTTCATATTTCATAGATCCACATCTGATTTCATTACATTTCCTATAAAAGCCCCGGTTTGGCTTGGTTTTGCATGAACACTCAAGATGAGTGTGGATCCCTCATATCCACACCCTCTTGAAGTGTTCATTATTGTTAAACATGCTCCCTGAGATTTGTTGGTGAAGTAACTTGACCATTTTGGTGCCTTGTTACCTCTGCAAATCTCAGCTGTAAAGCCTCTGCAAAATGGCTAGTTATGTCACGCGACATAGGCAGCCTATGTCACGCGACATAAGTAGCCAATTTTCAGAAGCTTCACAGTTTCAAGCTGTAATGTCGATGTTAACCCCCATAATGCTAATACCTGATGTTTAGATAATATCTATGTACATAATATGTCATCTTTTCATTAAAATACCATTCTCATACATAAAGGTGCATCCTTTGCACCAAAATCCCATTTTTCATGCATTAAAATCATTCCTTTTCCATTTAAAATCCCTTTTAACATTAAAGATGCACTCTTTGCACAAAGATCATTTCTTTACATAAAAAGCACCCATTTGTAATCAAATGCATCATTTTCAAACCAAAAATGCCATCTTTTCACTAAAGTATCATTTTTACATGCATTCCCCCATGTCCCCATTTGTAACCTTGGAACGGACCGGTGTAAAGTTCTTATCTTTACATTGTTCCTCCCATTAAAGGTTTCACGATTTCTTTAGAAAGGGACATCTTGAACCCTATATCTCCGATTATCGCTTAAGAAAGAGTATGAAGCCTCTATACGAGCTCGACCGTCTTAAAGCGTAGGATTGATGGGCTAAGGACCCTCCTTTTCTAAAGAACCTCATCTTTGACCAAAAGAGAGTCATTCTCTCGATCACGCAAGTCCCGAGGGTCCCGAGGTTTAAAATGCGATGATCACAAGTCATAAGATGAGGACGGGATCATAATCCCAAATACATAAAATTCCAAGGAATCCCGAGCGACAACCAACAAATGGTTTGTACGTCCGGAAGACAACTTGGGACATTTCCCCCCTTATTTTCATACACATGCACACAAGAAAGCACGCAAGCAAGCACGATTACTGAAATCTTGGGAGACTTGCTCCGGCAAGGCACTTTGGGTGAACGCCAAACGTTCTTCCCAAGGGGTAACTTAACCTCCGAACCCAAGTAAAAACCTTTTTTTCAAAGTTTTGAGGTAATCAAAATGGCGTGGCGACTCCATTTTTCAAATAACTCGGATGTCTTCAAACTCGCGTGAATCCAACACAAAATTTGGGCATCACATTCACAGTTTGGCGACTCCGCTGGGGATATCCCAAAGGAGAAAAGCTTTTATTTTCAAAACAAAAAGCGATACTCGGTATATAGGTGGAAACCACTTACCCTTCCTGTACACTCCCTGACGTGGGAGTTGGGATAACCGGTGGTTTAACAATCCACGTACCAGTATCCCTTTTCGAAAAAAAACAATTTTGAAAAAAAATAAAGCTTTTCCCTTTGAGCGGGTTAGACTCCCATCGCCGATTTCATTAATCATGCTTGCTTTCTTTACCATGCATTGCATCATTTGCATCTTGGAATCTGTGCATACTTTGAACGGGAAACAACCCGAAAAATAGCAAAAGGAGTGGAACCTGGAAAATTGATCCATGCAGTCGTACGGCTCAATCCTCCTTGGATTCTGACCGGGCGACCTCAGTGGCAATTCCACCAGGAAAAATCATGGTTAATCTGGCAGTCCTAGCAGCTTGGGGCTATTCAGCTCCATGACTGACTGGGGCTCCCAGAAAATTTACGTGCTTATGTGTTGCATTCTTCCCCGTCCCGAAAATCATTCCTTTAAAACACATTTATGAAAATCTCTGTTTTAACTCAAAAAGGAACATTTTTAGGAGACCGCACACTACGCGCACCTGATATATCCTGTACACTTTTGCACGCACGTCCTTCAAACCTGAGGGTGGTTCAGTGCGATCACGGACAGCCTTACGATGCTCCCGGGCGCGCACGGAATCATCCCAACCTCCCCATGGCAGCCAGTGTCGACCAATGCACAGTCCGTGTCACACGTTTCAAAAAACCGTGACTTTTGGTTGGTTTTTGGTCTAGTCCGTGTCATATAGCCCAGTTGCATACCCACGTAAAGGTCAAGCCTTAGCTCATAACGGAAGCCAAGATTGTCGCTCAAGCGAAATTCTGCCGAAATTCCGACAAGGAAAAATCGGTGGGATCTTGACTCCGACATTGACTATTGACCTTGACCCGCACGGAATGCGTAAGAGTCAAGACCGAGTCTTTGCCAAAAATAAAAAGATCTTTCGCTCAAGCGAAGCTCTGCCAAAATTCCGACAAGGAAAAATTGGCAAGATCTTGACCCGGCATTGACTTCGATTTCGACTCACGCACTGCGTATGCAACGAAGTTCAATGTGACACTGTGTCATCCGGCTTTTGCCGCCCGACCCATGCCTATTATTCTCTCGGACATTACCGAAGGTCAGAAACCGTCATTCGCTCAAGCGAAACTCTGTCAAAGATCCGTCAAGGCAGAGAGACGAGACTTTCCCGGTATTGCCTTGACTATAATCCGCATCGCTCGTGCGTTGAAAGGTCCTATGACCCGCTAGACCCGATAGGAGCGTTCTTTACTCTCGGTCGGTGGGATCCGCGTGCCCTATAGGACCCTCGCCCGGGGCTGTCCACCCTGGGAGGTCGAAATACAGGTGGAATACGAGGGGCTTATAGACGTAGTGACGGAACCCACTGATCCAGGATCTAGAGTAGTTGCGAAAAAGAAGGGCAAACCCCCTTTTCCAACCAAATAGAAATAAATAAAAGACATTGTTTTAAGTAAATTTGAACAATTAATGTAATCATAATTGCATTTTCCTATCTCTGATATCCCTAATCGAGACCTCCTCGGTCCGGTTTCCGATTTTCTATCCCGACCTTTCATGGTCAAACCCTAATCGAGACCTCCTCGATCCGATTTCTGATTTCTCTCTCTCGACCTTTCATGGTCAAACCCCTAATCGAGACCTCCTCGGTCCGATTTCCGATTTTCCTATCTCGACCTTTCATGGTCAAATCCTAATCAAGACCTCCTCGGTCCGATTTCCGATTTTCCTATCTAGACCTTTCATGATCAAATCCTAATCGAGACCTCCTCGGTCCGATTTCCGATTTTCTATCTCGACCTTTCAAGGTCTCATCTTTTCCGATCAATTAGGATTAGGAGAAAATGTGTTTTGAGTAAAAAACTTAAGCGATAAGTGCATGTTACTTGAGCCTTTAGCCTAAACACTCACCTCCAAGTCTAAATCTTACCTACCTTACCTATCCCCGAGCCTAAACCTTGCCTGTCCCTTTCCCGCAGCGAGAAAGAAGTGGGCTAGAATACCGGGTCAGCGGCTTTTCAGAAAACCTTAGGTTCAGACAGTTCATCGGCTCGTAGAGTCGGAATGGCGGATTTGACGAGAAAACGGTGAGGTGCGGGGAATCGGATGGTTAGGAAGGAAGAGTTAGTCCTGGCTTTGGAAAGCGCCCATAAGGTTCATCAAGAACAGCAAGCCATGCTCATTGAGGCACTCCGTCGTCATGGAGTTCAGGTCACAGTTGAGTCGAATGGTTCTCTGGTGGTAGTCGAAGATGAGACTTTGGAAACAGTGATTTCAGTCCCTTCATCCTATGACCAAGACCCCCTGCCTATAACCAATACCTTCCTCCATCCACATACGATTCCTTGCCAAGGACCACTCCTCCTCGTCCTTTCCAACATCCCGGCTCATCCGGCTCCATCGCCCTCGGCTCCTCGAACGGATTGGGTTTCACCTCACTGTTCCTCGGTTTCGGCCAATACACCGGTTTACGCTCCGGCTTCGCATAATCAATTTGAGTTATGTGGCTATGTTCTAAAGCCCCTACACCCACTTTGAGTGCGATCATGATTTGCCAAAGGATGATTCAAGTCTCCATTTGTCACCTACCGGCTTAATGAATTCAGCCGTCGGTTTGCTCTTTGTGTTTCCCTCACGTAGATAAAAGTCACTGTTGCGATTTCCAATAACTCGAGAGTCCCCGTTGACCCCCATGTGGCAATATTGATGGAACAAGTAAAACAAATGCAAGAGAAGTTTGACTTCATGATGAGTATCAATACTCCCTTGACCCCAGACGTCGAACCAAGCAAGGAAATGACTCCACCAAACATGACCCAATGCCACCAGCACCAAACAGCAACCGTACCCATATCAGCACCAGTTCCTCACAACGGAAAGAGTGTCGTAGCCTCCTTGACCAAATCCAACAATGGAACCAAGCTGGACAATGGAACTCCGAGTCTTGAGAACAACAATGTCTCCCGAAAACTCCATGATACGGATATGCCTTTAAGCAAGATTAGGAAGAAGCGATAAAAGAAAAGCTGATAAAGCCACTGGAAAATTGGAAGCCCAGGAACCCCAGTATTCGGTTGGATGAGTCCAAGCACTGTCTTTTCCATCAATACCCTGGGCACAACACTGATGATTGCACCTATTTGAGGCATGAGATCCAGAAGTTGATAGAAAATGGGAAGCTCAAGAACCTCCATGGGCCAAAAACAGAAAGTTATGGTAAGAGGTCGATTCAGGATGTACAAGGTCAGAAACGTCAGTCTGATGATTTCGGGATGCCCATGAGCAAAGTTTTCGATGATTTGGTGAAACGAAGCCTTCTCACACCTCTCGAGAATTATAAGCCAAGAAATCCAAGTAGAGTTGACAGGACCAAGTTCTGTGAGTACCACAAGCATTTTGGGCATGTGACAGACAAGTGTGTGGATCTGAAGAAAGAAATTCAGTGGCTGATCTACGAAGGAAAGCTCAAGTTACCTGGCAGTCCAACCCGCGAAGAGTAGCTAGACTAGGGTCTACCTATCCTTAAGTATAAAAAAAAAAGAAAAAGAAAATAGTCTCTCAGTCAACTTTCGTAGGTCCTAGTATTTTTTCCTTTCAATCAAGTCCTCCATGGACATTGTATTTAATCTTCAATTTTCTATAAAAGAGTCTTCTTCTTTTCTTGCTAGACTTAAGACATTATTTGCACACCTACATTACATTTAATGAAATGGTTTTATTTTATATGATCACTTGCATTGCTCAGCAAATAATCTCTCGAAATAATTAACATTCTGATTAATCGGTGTGAGAAAGTCAACTAATGCCATCAAGCCATACACTTTCCTCACCCCGCAAAAGGCCTTCATCAAAGTCATACACTTTCCCAAACCATGTCCTCCCCATCACCTTGACCAAGTCAACGACGGCGGCATCATCAAGGGACGAAAGGCCACTCAGCTTCAAAAGATTGACCCCGTGTCGGCAACAACCTAGGAGCTTGGCTTAGACCTCAAGGGTATCAAGAATGTTCAAGCAGGGGCTCGCCTTGGTCCTCATGTGCTTCTGAAAATTAAAAAAAAAAAAAAAAATGTGTAGTGCAAAAAGAGTAATACCCAGCTAGGCTGAATATCCCAAAAAAAGGGCAGTCTAGGCAAAAAACAGGGTTGCACATATATAAAAAAAAAGGGAAAAGGAAAAATCTTAGTGCAAAAGAGTAATACCCAGCTAGACTGAAAATCCCAAAAGGCAGTCTAGGCAAAAAACAGGGTTGCACATAAAAATAAAAGAAAATGAGGCCAAGGACCCAGCGTCACCAATCAAAAGCTTGACGGACAGGCAAGACCAAAGCTCAGAAAATAAAAGTTGTCGATAACAATGGGGCGGTCGAAGCAAAGACAGAAGCATTTAGGCACGTGCAAATCCTTTCTCCCCCAATGAAAGAGGAAGCAATCAGAAGCAGCCGTCCAAGAATGACTTGGTCAAGGAATCATCCCGAGGCCCACGCCTCATCATCTCATCCTAGCCTTTTCACTAAAGGAATCACAAATCCCATTTCCCAAACACAGTCCGGCCAAGGCCGAACTACGGCGACCTGAGCTCCTCACAATGAGGGGAACGTAGGCAACCAGCAATGGTCCGGTCATAAGCATATTCAAATTCCAGAAAATTCGGTCTCATCAATGACCTCTCTCCCATAGACACGGTCAAAACCCGTAAAACCCGGTCTCATCAATGACCTCCCTATACACAAACCTTTCTTTCACACCAGTCAATCTTGATCCGCGGCATTGGTTGACTTTCTCCTCATGACTAATAAGAATGTTTTTTCATATCGAGATTAGTGGTTGAATAACCCGAACATCAATAAAGGGTTTTAAGCAATCTTGTGATCATTGTAAATAAAACAAGTTTTCAGATGTCTTGACAAGTCTTCTCTTTCTACATCTTAGGAAAAATAGTGCTAAACACTGATTTTACGTCGCCGGGGGCTTCCATACACTTTTACAAACCCTTCTACGCTTATACTCTCTCAAAAGAGTCAAACCCAAAGCGAGTTTTTGCGCCTACATTGAATAAGGCCGTCAAAATAACACAAAAATCGGGATCTATTCCCACTTTTCGAAAAAAATATGCCCCTGCATGTATAAATTTCTGAAATTCTCTTCGTCCACATCTTCTTAAGGTTGGTGATTGACTAAATAAAATAAAAAAGAAAAAGAAAAAAGGATAGGTTTTCCCTCTTCTGCTACAATTCGCATTAGGCCGCCTCGAAACTCTCCAAGGTTGGGACTTTGTCAAAAGCGTTCCTTTAAACTGGGGCTTCTTTAGCCATTTTTGGGGTTCGCATCAGGTTCTTCACTAGGTCCCAAGATAAATTCGATTTTGGTCAGACCAACCTCAGGATCACTTTCGCATGTATCAATCATATTGGGATTTTTGCTAGGTCACCAGACTGGGGCTTCGCCAAGTCACTTCGCCTACTCAGTTCATTCAACCGGGGCTTTGCCAAATGAAAGGATCTTTTCTTGCTTTAGTAAGACATGGGGCTTTGCAGAAAGTTTTTCCTCGGGCCAAGGGGCTCCGATAAGTCACATCCATCCCTAGAAGAGAAGTTTGGTCACTCCAACATCTGCTTTGGTTGTAAAAGCCTGTTAGCATCAGCTTCAAACGCCAGAGTTTAAGAAAAGGACCTTAATCAAGACCCGAGGTTTAAACCCGGTCTCAGCCCAAGAAGGAATTCTAGTCCACGTTGACAACATCTCAGCAACAACAACAGTTCAGTCCGCGCCCAAGGGATACAACCCCACTTGTTTGAAACCCGTCTTAAACAATTCCAAAATACATTCCATATGTACATCCTGACCCAGTCCCTACCATGTTTCCAAGAGAAAAATCATCCCTAGGCTCAAGTAACGTGCCAATTGCTAATGATAACATTTTCTCCCAAAAGCGCCTTCGTTACTTCCGTTATAACGAGGTAACTCTAGGCGACAGTTTCCTAATTGTCAAAATGTCGAAAATCCTAGACATCGTTCCTAACTGTCTAGGTAAAGTTTGAACTACGATCAAGGCTTGATTCCTCCGGGATACGTAGGTAGCCTTTCATAAAGGTTCAGCCATCCGACCACTTTGGTCACCTTTTTCTTTCTCCACTCTCCAATGGTGCGTAAGCTTTTCATAAAAGTCCAATTTTATGACCATATTGGTCACCCCTTTTGATTTGGAACATTCCTATGAAGGATTGGTTGTTTGACCTCCTAGGTCACCCCGTTTCCATCCTTATAGGAAGGGACCAAATATCTCTTTGCCATTGTCCCAAGGAGGCCAGGTAGGTGATCTCTTTGATCCCCCAATTCCAACCTGTGACTGCAGTTCCATTCCAGTTCCAAAGGCAATGGAAAGCACAGTTCAGGCTTATTAAGTCGCGCGACATAACAAGCCATGTCGTGCGACATAACAAGCCACATCAGACATCAGACATCAGCAACTTCCTGTTCTCCCCAGGGCAATCCCCGACTTGTCAATAGCTGCAAATACCACCCATCCACTTCTCAGATGCATAGGGGAGGGTTCATTTACCCCATGTACACCCATACATTCATATTCAAGCCAAAAATTCATTCAAGTCACCCAGTTCTAGCCGTTTATCGTACATCATTTCATAAACGTGTGCAAAAGAGAAAAAGGCTAGCAATGTACATTCAAACCAAAATAGACCAAGTCTAAGAAATGTGCATAAGCAAAAATAACATGTGTCTTCCCCAAAAAGGGTACAATAACCAAAAGTCTCAGGGGGAAGGGGGCTACTCTGAATCCTCTCCATCACCCTCTTCATCATCCTCTCCCTCATCTCCATCCTCGTCGTCATCCTCAGCCTCCTCTGGCTCATCGTCAGGATCGTCCGAAGGTGCCTCGTAAGCTATGGTCCCCGTGCGATAGTAGTCGTCAAGCTCCGTGATGACGACAGAGTCAAGCTCGTAGTCTGTAGCCGTCTCAGCTCCCCCATCCTCATCATCATCATCGTCAATCTCAATGGGTCTGTAAAGAGGCACATTTGCAGTCTTTGTCCGAGGCGTCGGTCCTCTAGTGCTCCCGCTGGTGCCCACGTCATCAGAGCGGCTCTTCTTCCTTCTCGGTTGGCCAGGTGGAGAGATATCAATCGAACCCTGTGACCGTGATTCTTCCGAAACTCATGCCTTTACGGAGCTTGCCAATCATGCCCACGGCGCCGGTATATGCCCCTGGTCAAGTGCCTGTAAGCTTTGGTGACACCTGTTACAAGCAGACATAACAAGTGTCAAAATACAGTTCTTGATAAAAAAAAGAGATGCAAGCAATCCAAAGAGACGTAAGGAACAGTACTTACAGATCTAGAACCTCGCGGGAGCACCAGATGAGGATGAGTCTGTGACATATCAATGTGAGCTCGCCTCATGCGACCGCCACCCTGATAATCAATGAAAGTCGGGGGCAAAGGAGGTCTAGCCACATAGCCGATCGAAGGCCCCGCTATGAGCGCCATAACCAACCCCGTGCAGTGGGGACTGAAGATGTCTAGCCACGTACAAAGTATAGTCCCCCTCCCGTGTGTAGAGATGTCTTTGCCATGCCTACAATCGAGCATCTACATTCGCCAACCGGCGAGGCAGGCCACATCCTAGTTGGAGGATCATCGGGGATCCGAGCGTGCCTATTCGGCCCATGCTTGTCTATACACCCTCTCCTAGATATAAGGCGTCTCCGGATAAGCCCACTAGCGGCTTGCGACACTCTGTCAAGTGCGCGGCATGATCCAAATCCGAGGTCATCGTAACGGCCGGTCCAGGGAACAAGCTCGGCCTCATGGAATCCCTCTCGGGCATGTCGGCGTGTCGTGATACGAGGCCGTGATCCTGCACCTCGAACCCTCCGTGTCCGGCCCGTTTCTGGCATTCTTTGTCCATCGACGAAGAGCGGGAAAAGTGGTGGCAGAAACTCATCCCGTATCTCGCCACTCATAAGCCAAAGTACTCGAAGGCCCAAGCCTGAAAAGGAGAAGAAGAAGTCAAAACAGGGAATACAAGGGATATAATGAAATGCGCAAAAAAAGAGATCAAGGTGAGAGAATACCTCGAAAGCCAGATGAAAGCAGGTGAAGTACTTCGCCTTCCCTCGGCTGACATCATCTAGGGCCAAATACATCTCAGCTAAGCCTGCCTCCCCCGGGACGGATTCCGACGGTATCCCGGACTCTCAAAATTCCAATAGTGAAACCAAGGCAGTAGATGCGCTGTTAATGAACAGCATGTCGGAAAAGCCCACCCATACAAAAGCTCTAGCCAATCTCTCGGCTCTCAGCCGGCTCTCAACGGGATCATCTACCACAGTGTAGTCCCTGCTGCCCTCAATCGGGCCATGTAGCACCCCAACTCATATCCATTCCCCTTCTTGATCCGGAACGAAACCAAGTAAGCCCATAAAATCATCATCGCAATAGGTGGGGCTCAACTCCCTGTACGGGCTCCTCTATGTAGAGCGGCTCATCCGTAAAGGGCAGTCTGTGATGACCGCAAAGTCCAATGCGAAGTGACTGTCGTCTCACCCCAAGAGAAGTGAAATGAGTGAGTGGTCTCCCACCAGAACTCTCTGAATGCCCTCACCAGATCCACACTCCTCTGAGTGCCCCCGATGGCCTTCGCCATCTCAAAAAATTGCCCTAGCCCAGCAGCGTAAATCATGCCCTTAGGCGAGTCCACCTGCTCCTGGCTACCCGGCAAGCTATCCCATAGCCTGCCAATCACCTCAGGGGAGCCACGGGTGCGCAATCCCTGCAAGAAAGCATGGCACAAGTATTAATATTTCGTGCTATTTCTGAAAATCATCTCAAGCAAAAATGGGTCAAAACAGATCAATGAATGGCATGCATTACACCTCCCAGATCAATCTATGATTTCATGCCAGTTCATGATTTAATTCATAAGCCCAGTCTGAAGGCATTCAGTTCAAATCAATTTCGCCCAAATTGAAAGAAATTTTCAAGAAACCCTAGGTTTCTTACCTCTTCCTTCTTCCGAACATCCGAAGTATGCTCATCGAGCTGTGGGTAGAAATCTCCTCTTGGTGCTTCCGGAAGAAACGGCCGTTGATTCCTTTGCACCCCCTTTCTTCGAGTAGCTAAGTTGGCATGTTGAGAAGCCCTCTTGGTCGGATAGAGCCTAGGAGGCATTCTTCAATTGAATCGGACTGAGAAGTGTTGGATTTCTCTCGATTTCCTTCGAATCTCCCTCTCTGATGTTCGCCCTCTCTCTCTTCTCACTGTCGCCTCCCTCTCAATTTCAAGTCTCGATTAAATTTCAAATGGCGACCGTGCGAATTTTAAAGAAATCTGTTCACTGGCCTTTTATGTCGTGCGACATACTAAGCCTACGTGGCCTGTTTTACAATTTTGCCCGAAGGCTCAATTTCACGATTTTGTCCCCCGTAGGCCTGGTTTACCCTTTGTGCCCCTGGACCTTTCACTTGGGCATGCAATTTCCGTTATCTTTTAACCAAGATAACATCTTTTTCGTAAAATATCCCTTATCTCTTAAGCAATTAAGCTTTCTTCCCGATCGCCTCCGTTAATTCCGTTATAACGGGATAACGCTAGGTGACAACCTCCGATTTGTCGAGTTCTTCTTAACTTAAGCTACCTCTCGGTGACGTATGCTTAAGTCATTCAAACTTTGGCAACCCATATCTCGATTCGAAAGAGATTGAGACGTATGCTCAAGTCATTGGCAACCCATATCTCTACGATTCGAAAGAGATTGAGACGTACGCTTAAATCATTCAAACTTTAGATACCCATATCTCTGATTCGAAAGAGATTGAGAAGTATGCTCAAGTTTTCCAAACTTTAGATACCCATATCTCTGATTCGAAAGAGATTGAGACGTATGCTCAAGTCATTGGCAACCCATATCTCTGATTCGAAAGAGATTGAGACGTACGCTTAAATCATTCAAACTTTAGATACCCATATCTCTGATTCGAAAGAGATTGAGAAGTATGCTCAAGTTTTCCAAACTTTAGATACCCATATCTCTGATTCGAAAGAGATTGAGAAGTATACTCAAGTTTTCCAAACTTTAGATACCCATATCTACGATTCGAAAGAGATTGAGAAGTATGCTCAAGTTTTCCAAACTTTAGATACCCATATCTCTGATTCGAAAGAGATTGAGAAGTATGCTCAAGTTTTCCAAACTTTAGATACCCATATCTCTGATTCGAAAGAGATTGAGAAGTACGCTCAAGTTTTTACAAACTTTAGTTACCCCTATAGTGACGTAATGCCCTGTAGCCTATTTTACAAATTTACCCCTGTGGCTCATTTTGTTTACCATTGGCATTTTCAATTCTATTTTCAAATGATTCGGGTACATCCCATTTCTTTTACAAAAAATTATCGGGTACATCCCACTTTCTTTACAAAATCATTGAGTCCTTCTTACCTCTTTACAAAATTTCGATCTCTCTCGCGATCTCCGTCATTCCAAGGTGGAAGAATGACATTTCGCTCTATTTTTCGATCTCCGTTATTCCAAGGTGGAAGAATAACATTTCGATCTCTCTCGCGATCTCCGTCATTCCAAAGTGGAAGAATGACATTTCGCTCACATCTTTCGATCTCCGTTCCAAGGTGGAAGAATAACATTTCGATCTCTCTCGCGATCTCCGTCATTCCAAAGTGGAAGAATGACATTTCGCTCTATCTTTCGATCTCCGTTATTCCAAGGTGGAAGAATAACATTTCGATCTCTCTCGCGATCTCCGTCATTCCAAGGTGGAAGAATGACATTTCGCTCTATCTTTCGATCTCCGTTATTCCAAGGTGGAATAATAACATTTCGATCTCTCTCGATCTCGATCTCGTCATTCCAAGGTGGAAGAATGACATTTCGCTCTATCTTTCGATCTCCGTTATTCCAAGGTGGAAGAATAACATTTCGATCTCTCTCGCGATCTCCGTCATTCCAAGGTGGAAGAATGACATTTCGCTCTATTTTTTGATCTCCGTTATTCCGAGTTAGAAGAATAACATTTTGATTCAGTCAAAGCTTGAACTACGACCTGGCTTGATTCCTCAGGGATACGTAGGTAGCCTTTCATGAAAGGTCCGGCCACTCGACCAACTTGGTCACCCAATCCGTCTCGGTATTCGCCGCATTGGATCCTTTTCTATCGACAACCCCACTCGCCCCGCAAGTGACGTTGCTGAGGGGCTTCTGTAAGTACCCAAATCGCTCATGCCTTAGGTTAATTTTCCCGGCAATTAGGTAATTTTTCCGGTAATTCCTCGGACTTTCCTACGGTTCGGAATAATTTAAATGTTCCAAGCCTTTTAAGGGCTGAAGGGAATGCTTGGTAATTAAGAAACACGTTTTCTTAATTCCAAAACCCTTCTAGAAGACTCGCCACCTTGCATGTTTCTAGAAGGAATTTGGAATTGGCTACTTATGTCGTGCGACATAATAGGCCATGAAAAACTTCTAGAAGCTTGCCACCTTGCATGTTTCTAGAAGAATCTGCAGTGGCTACTTATGTCGTGCGACATAACCACCAGGAGAGTTCTAGAAGGTTGCCACCTTGCATGTTTCTAGAAGGAAAGCGGTTATGGCTTGTTATGTCGTGCGACATAACAAGCCCATGCACGTGTAGCCTTATAAATAGAGGCCTTCACCTCTCATTTTAGACACACCTCTTCCACCCTCGCCCCCTCTATGTGGAATACGCCCGTAAGCCTCCTCCCTCTTCATATACCCCCAAAATATCCACTAATCCTCCCAAATCAATCCCACACACACTTCCCACACACACACTTCATACACACACCAAGAACCATGGATTCTCAAGAAACGAAGGCTCAATCCCATCCCTTAAGTCAAGTTGTTTTGAAGGCCCCTATATCTAGCTTGATATAGAGGGTCGTGGTCTTCAAGGGTAACGATTTTCTACCCATTTCCTTTCCTTATCTTCATCATACATGGAATCTCTATGCTACATGCTTTAATAATGTGATATTCTGAATAAAGTTGCATGCTTTAGCTTCATATTTCATAGATCCACATCTGATTTCATTACATTTCCTATAAAAGCCCCGGTTTGGCTTGGTTTTGCATTGAACACTCAAGATGAGTGTGGATCCCTCATATCCACACCCTCTTGAAGTGTTCATTATTGTTAAACATGCTCCCGAGATTTGTTGGTGAAGTAACTTGACCATTTTGGTGCCTTGTTACCTCTGCAAATCTCAGCCGTAAAGCCTCTCGCAAAATGGCTAGTTATGTCACGCGGACATAGGCAGCCTATGTCACGCGACATAAGTAGCCAATTTTCAGAAGCTTCACAGTTTCAAGCTGTAATCTGATGTTAACCCCCATAATGCTAATACCTGATGTTTAGATAATATCTATGTACATAATATGTCATCTTTTCATTAAAATACCATTCTCATACATAAAGGTGCATCCTTTGCACCAAAATCCCATTTTTCATGCATTAAAATCATTCCTTTTCCATTTAAAATCCCTTTTAACATTAAAGATGCACTCTTTGCACAAAGATCATTTCTTTACATAAAAAGCACCCATTTGTAATCAAATGCATCATTTTCAAACCAAAAATGCCATCTTTTCACTAAAGTATCATTTTTACATGCATTCCCCCATGTCCCCATTTGTAACCTTGGAACGGACCGGTGTAAAGTTCTTATCTTTACATTGTTCCTCCCATTAAAGGTTTCACGATTTCTTTAGAAAGGGACATCTTGAACCCTATATCTCCGATTATCGCTTAAGAAAGAGTATGAAGCCTCTATACGAGCTCGACCATCTTAAAGCGTAGGATTGATGGGCTAAGGACCCTCCTTTTCTAAAGAACCTCATCTTTGACCAAAAGAGAGTCATTCTCTCGATCACGCAAGTCCCGAGGGTCCCGAGGTTTAAAATGCGATGATCACAAGTCATAAGATGAGGACGGGATCATAATCCCAAATACATAAAATTCCAAGGAATCCCGAGCGACAACCAACAAATGGTTTGTACGTCCGGAAGACAACTTGGGACATTTCCCCCCTTATTTTCATACACATGCACACAAGAAAGCACGCAAGCAAGCACGATTACTGAAATCTTGGGAGACTTGCTCCGGCAAGGCACTTTGGGTGAACGCCAAACGTTCTTCCCAAGGGGTAACTTAACCTCCGAACCCAAGTAAAAACCTTTTTTTCAAAGTTTTGAGGTAATCAAAATGGCGTGGCGACTCCGTTTTTCAAATAACTCGGATGTCTTCAAACTCGCGTGAATCCAACACAAAATTTGGGCACCACATTCACACTGGTGTGGCTGAGTCGAGGACTGTGGCATTTCCTTGAGACAGACGATCAGTTACGGAGCAACTATCTGAATTCTTGGGATTATCAGCAGACTGGGTATCGGGCATTGTCGTTGACGATAGATTCATAGACTTGACTCATATAGCCAGATTGAGTCGGACCAGCCCCGGACTGTTTGATCTATCCACTTCCTTAGATATATTCATGTTGCTCATTACGTCTCGCGCACTACTTCGCGGCTACATCGGAGTGTGTCCACTACGCTGTTAGAGATCATCGGGCAAACAGAGGTGATCGAGGAGTTGACATCCGGCATATTCAATCTGGACAGGAGCGATGGACATCATTCCACTTGTTGCTAGCGGAGACATACCACGGCATTGATAGATTAGCCTGAGGATCCGAGTACATTGGGTTCACTGCATTACTATCATTGTGGCCGTATGAGAGATTTCGCTTGATCTCGCCACCGCGGAGGGCAGACGGCATTACCTTGGGTGGACTGGACAGCAGATATTGAGGGATGCCGCATTCTGAGAGTTGGCATAGGAGGTTGGCCTTGGCCCGATATGAGACCGCAAACTGTACTATTGGATTCCGTGGGGATTGCGGACTATGAGAGATATTCGGGACGGGTCGCTTATTGTCCGACTTCCTGGGACTACATGTATCATCCTTTTGCATTCCATCTCTAGTGAGCGCAAGACGGATACCCGCAGCAGACCATTCGGACTTTGAGAGAGCAGCTTGATGACTAATACAATGCCGATGATTATGACCGAGCCTCGACTACACATTTCTTTGGCAGCATTTCTAGAGGGCTTTCTTCCGATACGACCACTACTCCGTCGACTAGAGGTAGCACATTTCGACCACCGAGTATCCGACATGGTACGAGGAGCAAGCAAGGTCCCGTACGGTGATGATAGAGGCTCGACGCCGAGAGTGTTTTGGGGCGTACTATTCTTCCAAATGACATTAAGAGGCATGGAGGCCAAGAGCAACCCCGATGAAATCACCGGCGACATTGCAGCAGACATGAGAGACTCGGGAGATTCGAAGAGCTGCTTTGAGAAATGATCCCGAAGTGATAGCTCGCAGGAGGCCTTGAGGCAGAAAGAGCGTGCGAGAGCTACCAGACCGATTGATCCACCACTCACACGATACCCGAGCCAGACGAGGTCCGACCGACTTTTTCAACATACCTAGACCAAAGACCTCCCGGGACCGAGGCGGAGGAAGAGTAGAGATTCGAGTTCGGGAGCGGAACGAGTTCCTAGACACTTTAAGAAGACCCGTTAATATATTGTTAAATATGAGTTAGAAGCTTTATATTTATTTTAAGAAGATCTCGTGTTGCTTTTAAGTTTGTAATTCAAATTTAGGGAATGATAATACGTTAATTACTTCTAAACTCTGTTAATATATTATGAAATCCAATAATTATTAACATCCCGATTTTGTTTCATCCGTCGATTAAATTGAGTGTACGTATAATATATGGATTGCAATGCAGGAGTGATGTCTCGTTAACGATGATCGTAGTTGGATGTATAAGCGGAAGTTGCCGAATCAACGCGGTATCAATCCCGAGTTTTATAGAGGGTTGAAGGGGTTTGTTGAATTTGCTCAATTAAATAAAACCGGTCACATGGATAAGGATGGTAAGATTAGGTGTCCATGCGACAAGTGTCAGAATGTCAAGTATCTAAGCTTGATCGAGACTCGAAACATCTTTTGCGTAACGGGTTTGAAGTTGGGTACAAACGGTGGACCCGTCATGGTGAGCTGAGATTGCGCACAAATGTTGCGAATAATCCCCCCGAGAATATTCATGTACCTCCCGCACCCGAACCTATTATTCGGGACAATGAAGAACCACCTTTGAATATGGAAGATATGGTTAGGATGCACTGGCCCTTCCTTCGATTGGTCGAGAACCAACAAGAAGAACCAACCCCCAGCCAAGAAATTTATTGATGCTATGGACTCGCAAAGAGAAGGTCTATCCAGTTGCGAGATCAGTGTGTTGGAGGCCGCGCCGAGCTCCTTAACATAAAGGCTGATTGCAATATTAGCCAGTCTGCTTATAATCGTATCATGAAAGCAATTAAGCGGATGTTGCCGAAAGAGAATAAGATGGTTACAAACTTTTATGAAAGAAGTAGTCGAGGTGGAGTATCATGAAAGCAATTAAGCGGATGTTTCATACCAAAGCTTACGGGGGCTCTAAATTGACGTGGAATAGCGGTGTGAAGCTTATAGGGAATGATTATTATGGCGTCCTGAAAGAAGTAGTCGAGGTGGAGTATTTCGGTAGAAACAGTGTTGTCTTGTTCAATTGTGATTGGCGGGATGCTGTGCGAGGTGTTAAGAAGCACCCCATATTTGACCTCGTCGATGTAAAGGACTCGTCCAGACATAATGGCGATGACGTCTTCATCTTAGCATCTCAAGCACAACAGGTATACATGACTCCCTACCCTCGTCCGCGACTGACGGATTGTGGGGTCATTTGGATGACTCAAGGCTAGGAGCATGATTGACAACCTACCCTCGTCGACAACTACAGAGTCGTCATTAGAAACACCCTATCAAGAGGATGAAATGCCAGTGCCACCTAACGTTTCATCAGCTAATCATCCATTAGATGATGTCACTCATATTCCTCAAAATGTTGATGAACCCGAGGAGGATATCTTACCAGTGAATTTGCCAACTCCCGCGCCTCGTTCAGGTCATCTCGCGCACATTGATATTGATGAATCAGAGGAAGAGGAAGAGGAAGAGGAAGAGGAAGAGGAAGAGGAAGAGGAAGAGGAAGAGGAACCGAGTTTGATTCATCGTAGTCCGAAGACGAAGATGAAGAACTCGAGTTTTGTAGTAATTCGAGTCCAAACATGATGATGGGGACGAAGATTAATAATAGTTTAAAGTTTAAAATTGTATTGTGAATGCTTTAGATTATTAGAACTTTAAAGTTTTATATGTATTGTGAATGCTTTAGATTATTAGAACTTTAAAGTTTCATATGTATTGTGAATACTTTAGATTATTTTTAATATCCGTCGTTTTATATATATTGTGAATGCTTTAGATTATTAGAACTTTAAAGTTTTATATGTATTGTGAATGCTTTATATTATTAATAGTTTAAAGTTTTATATGTATTGTGAATGCTTTAGATTATTAGAACTTTAAAGTTTTAGATGTATTGTGAATATATTGTTTCCTATTGTTAAAGTTGTATATTTTAATATTTTTACCGTAATACGTATATGAGTTCTAGTAGAAAGGGCAAGGGTAAAGAGGACCAAGCCCATTTACACTTTGATTACCGGGACGCAACCGTCCCGATCCGGTAGCGATGATGTTGACCCCTCACACGGTAGTACTAGCTCCACCTCCGGGGCCGGTACTCGGACTACCGTCGATTCCGAGGAGGATATATGTCAGATCTCATCACTTTATGACCAGTAAGTAACTCTTCATTAATTTGATATAAGTTGGTTCCTTTTTGCTTTATATATAATTCATTATTTAAGTTAAAATGTTATTGTATAAATATACTGGGCGTGTTTGTAGGTGGATACCCCACCCTGTGGACTAAGATCGGGCAATACCGCGGTCTCGAAAAATGACCGAAGTTTTGGCCCAACTGGAAAAAATTGCCACAGAGGCGTAAGGACGATGCGTGGGATGAGTTTAAGGTAATGTGTTAATGGTTTTTATTTAAAACTTAAATGTTAGTTTGTTATTAAAATGTTATAATTAATAATGATTATACTCTTTTAGTTTTGTAATGTTATCATTATATGTTGTAGGCTAAATATTATTGGGCGCCGTAGATCACGAGGCGACGGCTAGATATGTTTTCGATCGGCAGGCTCACAAGCTATTTACGGATTTTATTTGTAACATATTTATCTATCCTTAATTAGTTTAATTAACAATGATTATACTCTTTTAATTTTATAATGTCATCATTATATGTTTACGAGATATTCATATTTTTTATAGGTACCACGAAGAAAATTATTATACTACTCGGCTCGCGGCGGGAGAATAGCCTCTTGTGTCCTACTTTTATGACCGATGAGGTGTTTGGTCAATTTTGCGAATATTGGGAGCCGCCCGCGGCGAAGGCTATATCCGAACAGCCAAGGCCAATAGAGCAGCTCCTGGGTCGGCGGCGTTGCATACCGGGGACGCTCACGATCGCCGAGCATCACGACCGCATGGTATGTATGTTAATTTAAATGTAGTAGTGTATGGATGCTTTTAAATAGGTTTATGTACGTATGTTAGCCGGGAGCCAATGTTGATGCTATGAAATCCATAGTTTTAGTGTAAATGTAGTGTATGCATGCTTTTAAATCGGTTTAAATGTTGCATTTATATATACAATTTCAAAGTAATAATCTCGCTTATTTTATTTATAGGAAAGGGAGTATGGTCCGAATATCACTTTTGTGGATGTTTACGCTAGCACCCATATTCGGAATTTCCCACGCCCGATCAACCTCCGCAATGGGTTGACGATCGATCCGCTATGCCTTTGTAAGTAAACTACCATTAAATGACTTGATTTTGAATATGTAAATTTATTTATGTACCTTACATTGTGTATATGATTATAATTGTTTGTTTTATTTTTCAGCCGCATATCAAGCCGCCGCTGTTCCCGAAGGAACGCCTCCCGCGGCCCGTCCCCTTCGTGCCTCGATGTTTGGCAGAGGTCACCTCTCGTGGACATCCAAGGAGAGGAGCCCGAGTGTTAGGGATGGGGATTACGGGCGGCAATGCCCGTCGACGTCGACCGGCCGTCGGCGAAATGTAGCCCACCCCACGTTTCATGATCCGAGGGTCGACACTGGAGGCCGCGTTGGAGGAGGAGAAACGCGAGCGGCAAAGCTTGCGGATGCTTTGGCGGCTCGGACGCAGATGCAGGAGGAGAACGATCGACGCCATGCGTAGATTCGTAGACAAGATGCAGACTCAAAGACAATTGGCGCCGTTGATGGCTCATCTCGGCCAGACTCCTGTGGTAATTTCCCGCCTCCCCAAAGTTGATTGCACATTTTTAGACATTTTTGTATTAATTTATACTTGTTTGTAAACATTTGAGACATTTGGTACCCGCGGAGCCCCTCCCCGCCTCTCCCCCGCTCCACCCCTCTCCCTCTCCCTCCCCCTCTCCCTCTCCCCCTCCCCCTCTCCCCCTCCCCCTCCCCCTCCCCCTCCCCTCCCGAATTGGTACGGTGGTATTTAGTTTTTATTTGGTACGCCGATATTTGAATTTTAGTTTTTATAGTTTTAGTTTTATAAATTGAAATGTTATATCGGGTACAAAAAATTTTGGTTTATTGATATTTTAAATTATTTTTTTAAATTTATTTCGTAATCGCCGACGGAAATTTCCGTCGCCGAAATTAATGTCGAAATAAAAATTAATTAAATAAATTAATTTCGCCGACAATTTCCGCCGCTATAATCATTTAATTTTTATTTAATTTTTAATTTCATTATGTGGAAATTTCCGTCGCCGTAATAAAATTTAAATTAAAATTAAATAATTTCATGACGGTAATTTCCGCCGCCGAAATAATTTAATTTTAATTTAAATTTTATTACAAATGACGGAAATTTCCGCCGCCGAAATTAATTTAATTAAATTAATTTTTATTACGACGACGAAAATTTCCGCCGCTGAAATGAAAATTTAATTAAATTAAATTAATATAGCAATGAATTTTCCGTCGCGAAACCATTAATTCACCGGCGGAATTAATTTCCGTCGGTAAAATAAAAAAATAGCGGCGGAAATTGACCCGTCGGAGCACTGCGACGAGCTGGTAGCGGCGGACCACCGACGGAATTTTTCCGTCGGTGATTTATTTTAGCGACGGAAATATAATTTTAGCGGCGGAAATTTCCGTCGCTAAATGACCTTTTTCTGGTAGTGACTATTGCCCATGAATGAGGTGTGATTTATCTTACCTGAACCCATGATTAGTTCTAATATGGTACCTTTTTATGTCAAATTGAGCCTCGTTCTTGTCAAAAAAGTGTATCCCTTTCGCAATTTCGTCTTTCTCTGGATACCAAATGTGAAAACTGAGTTGATCAAGAGAATCAATCAACCCCTCTTCTTGTCGAGCAATATCACCAATGTCATTGTAAAAATGGTAATCTGCTCTCTCATACCTCCCTCCGATTTTCTGGTGCTTCATAATGAATCAAATGTGTTTCCAAGTTATCATCAATCGGGCCATCATCACCGTCGCCCAAATCTATATCAGAATCACTACTACGCTCTTCATATCCATCATCAACATCATCTAGTAAAGCATCTACATCCGTGTCTTCTTCTTCTTCATAATCTTTATCATCTTCCGAATTCTCATCATTAACATGATCATTTTGACATGCCCCATAATCATAATTTGGTATTTGGGTTGATACAAGTGTTTGTGTACTTGGACCAACCCCTGCATCACGGTAGCAACTTGATGAATTCCCATAGAAAATCTTTGTATTACGTGTTTCAAACTGTTCATAATGTCGATTTTCAATCAATTTGATAACTATATACAACTGCAAATTACTCAGCCCACCATATTTAGTAGAAACATCAAACATTAAATTCATACCCGCATCATTTTCAATACGAAAAGGAAAGTATACACCTATACCGCTATCAAATGAATGGACTTCGATCCACACGCATCACTTTATATAATTCATCAACCAATTGATTGTAACTCCATCTACAATGAGCCTTAATCGAACATTTCGTCCCCTTTTGAAAATGAGGACCATCAAATGGACATTCATCATCACCTCCCCAATAGCATATGAAAATGAGTGAATCTCCGTTCATTTTTAACCCTACATTACAAAATCAAAGTATTAAAACATTTAAAAACCTAATTTTAACATTTCTATCTATAGTATAAATGAGGGAGGGGTTTGCTACAGTGGTATGAACAGTTTCAAGCGGCGAAATTTCCATTTTGCCCTCATACATTTGTCTCTTTCCCATTTTGCCAATTTTTTTTTAATAAAAAAATTTTTTTAAAAAAATAAAAAAAAAATCACGTGGCCTTGGACACGGGCATGTACTAGTATATATATATTACTAACTATAAATAAACACAAATATATAAAATGATTGAGATGTTGAAGATTTACCTTAATTTGTACTCTTTACTAATTATAAAGTTTAAATATGTAAAAATTGAATATTTCTCAAACCAATCTTCTTCTTCCTTTCCCTCTATTCTGAACGTATGTTTAGATACTGCAAGAATCTGTCCCCAACCTTATCAACAAAAGGCTTAAACTCGCCAAATCAATTGACGAGTTTAAATCTCGCTTAAACTCGCTAATTGATTTGGCGATTTCAATTTTCATGGCCTTTTTTTAACATTACATAAATAATTAATGGAAATTAAAAAAAAATGAACTCGCCATTCCATTTGGCGAGTTTGAATGGATAAATGTCAAACTCGTTAAATGGTTTAAAGAGCTTTGAAAAACTGGACATTTTGATAAATAGTTTGGAAGGGTTGTTATTTTGGGAATTATATTTTTAAAAAGGAATATTTTGTGAAAAAAATCAACCAACTGTTGATTTTTATGGGCTTCAAAAATAGTTACTCTTCCTTTAAGTTTTTTTTTTTTTTTCAAATGGGAGAGAGAAAACCAAGGATAAAACATGTTTTTCTTATAGAATTGAAAAGAAAAAAAAAGAGTTTTAAAATTCGCAATCATTTTTTTAAAAACGTGCATGGTGACATTTTCGTAAATACCAGAAGTTTTCAACTGAAGCTCGTAATCGTTAACTCTGGTGCTGACATTCTTTTATACATTTGCTGTCACTTTTTTGAACACATGTTATGACAGTTTTACCGCACATGCCCAATAAAACAATCACTTTTATTAGCAAACACATACATCGGCACTCATTATAATTAATGTTGGTTATATCATTTTAATATCAGTGTTATTATTAGTAACGAATGCCAACATCAGTAAAAACTAAAAAGGAGTGTGGTACATGTTCGTATCACTCCTTGTTAAAAATGATGCCACTTCCGAAGTTTCAATCATTTAACAAATGTCACCGTGCCTTTCAATTCAAAAAAGTGTCGATTATTTATGAAAATTAGAGCCGTTAATTTGGGATCGCCCCGTTATACAAATGGGACGGGACATGATAGTATATTATAATCCCGTATAAAAGTGGGCCTATTTGGGACATCCCGTTTGGGACGCGGGAAAATGCGGGATGAAACGGGACGGGACGTCCCGCATTTTTTTAATTTTAATATTTATTTTATTTTAACCTCAAAGGTATTTTAGCACTTAATCTTTAGTTTTTTTTTCAACTATACATTGTATTTTGTGTTGATTAAGCTGTTTTATAAAATTAAGAAATTTTGATCTTGTTGTATTGTGAAAGATTAATTTTATGTTTTCAATTTAATGTTTTGACATTATCTCATGTCCCGCATTCACTACAAGAAAACTGACAGATACCGACGGAAATTAGTGAAGAAAATAAATCCGTCAATAATACTGACGGATTAGCGACGAAATAGCAACGACCTAGGGTGAAAAATAAAAATCAAAATTAGGACGAGATTACCGACGGATTTAGTGACGGATATGCCGACGGATTCCATTCCGTCTCTAATTCGTCACCATTTTGGCGCCAAAAAATTGCGCACTTTTTACCAACGAATTTATGACGGAATGGCGACAGATATTTTTACCGAAGGATTTGAGTCGTTGCTAAATTATTTAAAATAATTACTGTATTAAATTTATATTTTAGGTTAGTGACGGATTAGTGACGGATTTAATTACCGACGGATTAAAATTCGTCGGTAAATTAATTACATATTATTACCGACGGATTTGAGTCGTTGCTAAATTATTTAAAATAATTATTAAATTTATATTTTAGGTTAGAGACGGATTAGTGACGGATTTAATTACCGACGGATTAAAATCCGTCGGTAAATTAATTACATATTATTACCGACGGATTTGAGTCGTTGCTAAATTATTTAAAATAATTATTAAATTTATATTTTAGGTTAGTGACGTATTAGTGACAGATTTAATTACCAACGGATTATAATCCGTCGGTAATTTATTTTTGTAACTTTTTGAAAAAAACTTCAATACAAAAAAATGTTCAAAATATTTATTTATATTCATAAAAAATTAAAAAAAATTATACATTTATAAATAAAAATTAAAGCATTTTAACCGTCTCTTATTTCTTTATTATACTTTCATTTGTTATTTTTTTTCTAACTTTTTTTATATAACTTTTTGAAAAAAACTTCAATACTAAAAAGTATCCAAAATATTTATTTATATTCATAAAAAATAAAAAAAAAACATACATTTATAAATAAAAATTAAAGAATTTTATCTGTCCCTAATTTCTTTATTATACTTTCATTTGTTTATTTTTTTTCTAAATATTTTTATATAACTTTTTGAAAAAATACTTCCATACTGAAAAATGTCCAAAATATTTATTTATATTCATAAAAAATGAAAAAAAAAACTATACATTTATAAATAAAAATTAAAGAATTTTAACCATCCTTGATTTCTTTATTATACTTTCATTTGTTTATTTTTTTTCTAACTATTTTTATATAACTTTTTGAAAAAAAACTTTAGTACTAAAAAATGTCCAAAATATTTATTTATATTCATAAAAAATTAAAAAAAACCTATACATTTATAAATAAAAATTAAAAGAATTTTAATCGTCCCTGATTTCTTTATTATACTTTCATTTGTTTATTTTTTTTCTAACTTTTTTATATAACTTTTTGAAAAAAAAAACTTCAGTACTAAAAAATGTCCAATATACTTATTTATATTCATAAAAAATAAAAAAACTATACATCTATAAATAAAAATTAAAAAATTTTACCCGTCCCTATACTCTATATCCTATACCCTAAACTCTAAACTCTAAATCCTATATTATATACTTTATACACTATACCCTATAGGGTATAGGGTATACCTTATACCCTATAGAGTATACTCTATACCCTATAGGGTATAGGGTATAGGGTATACCCTATACTCTATATGATATACCCTATACCCTATATGGTATACCCACTCTAAACCCTAAACCCTATAGGATATAGGGTATAGGGTATACTTTATACCCTATAGGTTATATCCTATAGGGTATATGGTATAGGGTATAGGATATACCCTATAGGGTATAGGATATACCCTATAGGATATATCCTATAGGGTATATCCTATAGGGTATACCCTATAGATAGGATATACATAGGGTATAGGTATACACCTTATGCATATACCCTATATATTGTGGTATACCCTATAGGGTATTATTAATTATTTTTATTAATTATATAATATTATTATTAATTATATAATAATAATTATTAATATATTCAATTATTTAATTTAATAATTAACAATAGCATCATTATTATTACTAGTTATTATTAATATTATTATTTAGCATTATTATTAATTATATAATAATAATTATTAATATATTCAATTATTAATAATTATTATATTAATATATCATTATTACTAGTTATTATTAATTATATAATAATAATTATTAATATATTCAATTATTTAATTGAATAATTAACAATAGCATCATTATTACTAGTTATTATTAATTATATAATAATAATTATTAATATATTCAATTATTTAATTGAATAATTAACAATAGCATCATTATTATTACTAGTTATTATTAATATTATTGTTAAGTATTATTATTAACTATATAGTATTATTTTTATTTATAATATTATTATTAATTATATATTAATAATTATTAATATATTCAATTATTTAATTGAATAATTAACAATAGCATCATTATTATAACTAGTTATTATTAATATTATTATTAAGTATTATTATTATTAATTATATAATAATAATTATTAATATATTCAATTATTTACATTTTTGATATTATGTATTATTACTAGTTATTATTAATATTATTATTAAATATTATTATTAATTGTATAATAATAATTATTATATATTCAATTATTTAATTGAATAATTAACAATAACATCATTATTAGTATTATTATTAAGTATTATTACTAATAATTTTAAAAGAAATAAAAGTATATAATTTTATATTTAATTATTTTTGTTTTTTGTAAGATAAATTATAATTTTTGTTATTTATTATTTTTGCTAATTATTATAAACGTAAAGAGAATTTTGATGATAAATAAATAAAAATAAGAGGTGGCAATAAGTCATTGAACCCAAACATTCACATGGATCATTAGGTTTAGTAAATTCTTAACCATTAAATACATAACAAATAATTAGATCTAATGGTCCAAATTCATCCAAGGAAACACAAACACATTTTCACTTGATTGGTTATTTTATGTTCACATGAATTGACATTTTAATCAATCTGAACCATTAATCACACACAATCCTATGGTCTAAATTCATCATAGCAAAACCTATTTTTTTTCTTTCTTTCTCTCCTACTGCGCCTCCCTCTCTCCTACTGCGCCTCCCTCCCTCCCTCATTTTTCCCCCTGTATTTGCAGAGCAATCGTCGCAGAACACGCATTCTCCTCATCCAAAGGATCTTGGTCGGCAATCTTGCTTCCCTTGTACCCTTGCGCTTACCGTATCCTGAGTGTCGCCCTTTTCTTTTGGCTTCCTTCATTCTGCGAGCACGAGATCTAGAGTGAATCTTTGTTGGTTTTCGGATGATGAAACCATCCTTTATCAACTTCCTTACGTTTTGTTGGGAGTTGGCCATGGAGATTTCGCTGACCTCATTTGGGTCGAGCCAGACTTTTCCTTTACCGCACTTGAGAACGCTCGCGGCGAGCCGTTTCTGGATCTTCAGCGACACCATTGTTTCGCCGTTCACCGATTTCTATACCGGTCGGCGGCAACCAGAGTCCCTCCCTCCCTCAAATCACAACAACTGAAACACAATGAAACTTCATCTCAAATCCCATTCATTCTTCCTCTTACAATAATGCCCATTTCCCATATCCTCTCCCTCACTCTCGTTCTCTCTCTCGCCGTCTCTATTTCCGCCGGGGACCCTTCAACCTTTCTGGGCACTGAGCAAGGTGGTTCAGTCAAGAGGAACGGTGCATTTAGAAAATGCGTGCAAGATTGCGTGGTTAGTCAGTTTATGCTCAAGTGGCCCAAACCTTTTCACTTTATAGTAACAATTTGATATTTTTACTTTTATAATTGGTTGCCTTAAAGTTTACCATCTAATTAGTTGTTTTCTTATGCTAGGAAATGCTTGAGCTTCTTGGTATGCCTGTCCTGAAAGCAAAGGGAGAGGCCGAAGGACTTTGTGCACAATTAAATAAGGAAGGTGATGTGGATGCTTGTATTACCTCTGACAGTGATGCATTCCTCTTTGGTGGTGGTGGTGATGATGACGAATGGTGGTGGTGGATGGATGGTGGTGGTGGGCAAAGTGTAACTTTTGAAATATGTGAGGACTGGTTTCAGTATAAGAGAAGTTTAGGGAACAAAGTGTAACTTTTAAAATATATTAGACTAATTTGAGTATAAGAGAAATTCAAGGAGCAAAGTGTAACTTCTGAAACATGGAGGACTTGTTTGAGAATAATAAAGTTATGGGACTGAATCAAAATATATATTTAAAAATATATTAATATATTTTTAAATATATATATATATATAATTTTTTTAATTTAAATTAATAATTTATTGACGGAAAATATCCGTCGATAATTTGGTGTGTTAAAAAACAAAAAATATAGTAATAATGTTTTTTTAGCAAAATAAAATAAAATAATGTTTAGCGACGGATATTTTAATATATATATATATATATATATATATTTAAAATATATTAATATATATTTTTAAATTTATATATATAATATTGTTAATATAAAATGCAAATTTAGTGACGGAAATATTCATCGGGAAAGCCCTCAATAATTTGGCATATAAAAAAAATATTGATTTTTTAATAAATAATAGCAACGGAATGATCCGTCGATAATCCGTTACTAAATTGGTCCAAAAAATAAAACGACCATTTAAATAGCGACAAAATTTTTCGTCGCTAATTCGTCGGCATAATGCTTTAAATTGGTCGTTTATTTTACCAAATTACCAACGGATTTTAAAACAATAGTGACAGAAAAATCCGTCGCTAAAGCTGATTGAGATCCGTCGGTAATCCGTCGAAAGATTTACCGACGAGCGTTTTACCAACGAAATTTTTCCGTCGGGAATTCGTCGCTAAATCAATTTAGTGACGGATTTTTGGCATTTAGTGACGGATTTTTTCGTCGGTAACTGCCTTTTTCTTGTAGTGATTGTCCCGTATTGTCCCGCGTCCCAAGGTAGATTTGGAACGAGACGAGGTATTTTAGGCTCGCGAAAAATTCGGGACGACCCGTCCCGTCCCACGTAGGTGCGGGATATCATAGTTTTGTCCCGTCCCGTTCCATCCCGTTATCCCGAATTGACGGCTCTAGTAAAAATGCCACAAATCCGATAAACCATGGTTCAGTCGTTCAAAAACACATTTTTCCTAATCCTTAATAAAAATACGTTTTTCATAAGACGCGCTCAACATTTGGTGATATTTTGTAAACTAGTATTGCATCCATGTGTTGCATGATATAAGCAAAATTTTGTTATATTAACATATTTTGTTTAAATGATGTTATATAATTATAATATATTAATTAGGAGTCCAAAATAATTTATAACAAAAAAGTAACACTAATGAAAGTATATATAGGTTATAATAATTTAACCAATACAATGAATATTATAAATTTTGAAAGCTTTTTGTATACACATATTTCGTGATGTAAGGAACTTCAGTGATTATTACAATAGGAATTGTTATTTTAAAATATTTTTCCTTAAATGATTTATTTTACTACTTTGTTATTTTACTATTCATTATATAATTGTAAAATTGAAAATTTGGAATACCAAGTGTATTTATGCATCTTTGCTCAAATAAATATTTTTAAAATATTCCTAAATCAAAAGTTTGATATTCATTTATTTTTTATTCTTAAAGAACAATTCATTTGAATTTGAAGTATTCACTTTAGGAAAGAAGATAAATATTTTTATTATTCACTTTTCAACATTTAATATACGATAATAAAATAAATAGTGAAAGAAATTTAGTAAAAATCCAATTTTTTTGCAAGATATTTTAGTTCATTTTTAAAAAACATTTATTAGGAAAACATTAAAAAGACTCTCAACAATAGCTTCTAAAATTGTCACTATTTTGGAGAGAAAATCTTATTTTTGAAAGAAAAGCATACAAAAAAACACTATTCTCTTTTTATATATATATATAGATAACATGAACTTATTTTAAAACGAGACAACATTTTTTTTAACTAAAATGCTTTTTTTAGTGTACACTAGGGGTGTTCACGGTCCGGATTGATCTGGATTTTATCAAAATTAAAAAAAAAAACAAAATCGGACCAATTGTTCGGTTCTACCTAAATTCAGGACCAGGATCAGACCATTACATTACAGGACCGGTCACATTGGCCCGGTTCCAAAGGTTCGGTCCATGTCCGGTTCCATCGGTTTCACAAGTTACACTGCTATATATTTTTTCTAATGATAAAACATGCAACAACTATTTTTTTCATGAAACAAAAATATAGGACGATTACATAAACAAAGTTCAAATAAAAATATTCAGACATAAAACAAATTAACTGAAATAGAGGAACAAAAGAGAAAAACATAAACATGATTCAGACCCTAATAACTAAATTCAGATGTAAAATTGTAAGAAAATTGAAAATACGAGTAGATTGGAGGTAGAGACTGAGAAAATAACATCAAAATCTCATTAAATCATTACCTTAATTATTGGAGATTTGAGAGGCAAAATAACAGAGTAATGATGTTCTGCAATCTCGCACGAAAAAACAGATATGTGTCGTAGATTAATTACTTCTGTTACAGCTGCGACGTCGGTAGAGATCGATGGTGGTGCCGTGGTTGGACAGCTGAGTTGAAATCAAGGCGCCGCCATGGAAAATTAATTTGATTTCTAGGGTTGAGAATTGAGATGAGAGAAAGACGAGAGATGGGAAAAGCGTAGAGAGAGAGAGAGAGAGAGAGAGAGAGAGAGAGAGAGAGAGAGAGAGAGAGAGAGAGAGAGAGAGAGAGAGAGAGAGATAGAAAACCAAACAGCGGAAATGAAAGAGATATGATAGGGTTAGGATTTTTCTAAACTTGTAATGTCGCTGGATGGATAAGGTCACATCAAAATTATTTTTTTTTTTTTGAAAATTAGGAATTTGAAATTATGAATAAATAAATATATATATATTATACATAATATATACATAATCGGTCCGATTCGAGTTCGATCCAGGACTATATATATTTTTTTAAAAAGCCAGGACCAACCCAAATAATCGGTTCCATATAAATTTGGGACCAGAACCAAACAAATTCTATTGGATTGGTCCAATTTTCATTGATCTGATCCGATTCTATCGGTCCAATCCGATCCATCAATTTTTTCTAGTGTACACACTTTTCATATTGTGCTTAAATTAATATTCTCAATGTTCCCAAAAGAGTGACTTATTGGTAAAAGTCAAATGCTAAATCTTTAATAAAGTTTCAACTAATTGTCAAAAAGAATCTAAACCATATCTAATTTTTCCCGTTATTCGTTATAGCAAATCAAAATAAAATAACTAGAAACCAAATTAAATACTCTTTTCATCCCAAAATATTTGTCTCATTTGATTTTTTTGTTGAATTTTGATCACAAATATATAACAATTTAATTATGTTCATGAAATTCTAAAAATTTCTATTGATTCACCATTAATAATATTATCAACAACAACTTTTAAAATTTCATGAACATGATTAATCTCTCATAAATTTGTGGTCAAAGTTCAATAAAAAAATCAAATGGGACAAATATTTTGGGACGAAGGAAGTATATAATTATCAACATAAAAGTAGAGAAAAATTACTGTGTTCAGGTGGTTACAACATCGTAGATTTCCTATTTATGTAGTACTCCTTTCTTCCCGCTACAAGCTGCATATTTTTTTTATTGGGCGTTCTATTACAAATTGCATATTTTCTAAAATGACAAAGAATTTTTACTATTTAACCCGCTAATTCTCTCTCCTACTTTACTTTTATACTCACAACATCAATCAACTCACTATTTCCTACCTCACTTTCTCTCTCCTACCTCACTTTTCATACTCACAACACTTACTCTACTAACTTTCTCCTTAATTTATGTGCAAATAGTAAGTGTGCACATTGTAGCTGGACGGAGGAAGTATGAAATAGTGCCAACAAGGCATCCACGTTGGTAATGCAGCCATGAGGGCTACACACTTCTCCGGCAGCATGGCACACCAGCCCACGGGTCTCACTTCCTCCACTGTCTGCCTTACATAAACTCCACTTTTTCCGTTAACTTTCCCCTCCTATTTAAATAATTGTTTTATCATCATAAAATATTCACAGTCAGTCAGCAGTTAACAATTTTAATATTTCCCTCACTCTTTTTACAAAAAAAATGTTCAATCTTTCAATGATAATGAGCTCCATGTACAGTGATGATGCTCATGCAGTACTTAATCATGGTGATGATGTTTGGCCAGCTCCAGCTCCAGCTGCATCCATGGAAGAAGAAGAAGATGCCGATGACGACGACGATGATGACCAAGATGGCAATATTGCTCCTGCAGCTTGAGCTGAAATTTTGATTCTTCAAAACCCTAATTCTTAAAACCTCAAACCCTAATTAGTTTCCTTTCTTGATATATATTGTACGACAGCCGTTTGGGGTCTGATTATTACTACCTTTGTTCTAAAATGAATGTTAAAAAAAATTCAAATTTGTTGTTAATCAATAACAAATTTGAAAATTATTCATTTATTTTGGGACGGAGACGGAGAGAGTGTAAGTTAGATTAGTACTCCAAATAAGGCTTCTTAACTATATTTGAGGCATTGTATGACAAATATTTGTACTAGTAACATGTGTTACTTGATTATGAGCTTCAGTTAGTAGAAATGTCGGTAACATTATCAATTAATATCCAAGAAATAAATTATTTTCTCATAAATTAAAGTATTAATCCTGGTGGAATTATGTTTGATAAATTATGGATAAGACTAATTTATCTCGCTAATGGGAAAGTGTTTTTGGACGGAGGTAGGATTTAAGGTCAGAGAGAGGTAGTCCTAATTGTCACAAGTGTTTTGCATTTTAGTCCTTGTGAAATATCTTTTTATATATACTCCTTCCGTCCCGCGACAAATTGTACGGTTACTGTTTGCGCGGGAATTAAGGAAAAAAAATAATGATATAAATGTTGTGAGTGTAAAAGTAAAATAGGAGAGAGAATGAGTGGAAGGAATAGTAAATTATAATGGTGTTGTGAGTATTAAAATAATGTAGGAGAGAGAATGAGTGGAGGGAATAGTAAAGATTTTTTGCCATTTTAAGAAATATACAATTTGTAATGTGATGCCCAATGAAGAAAGTGTACAGTTTGTAGCGAGACGAAGGGAGTATATGTGTGTGGATGTCCAAAGTAACATTCGAGGGGGGGTCATTTGAAATTTTCTAGGGGGGTCAAGGTATGAAGTTCAAAACTTTCAAGGGTGAAAATGGGTGGAAAATGGAAAACTCAGGAGGGTCGTTTGTTGATGCTGATTATTCAAAACTGATTATCTCAAAAAGTAGGTGGAGAGCAGATTGTGATGAATGTCCTTTTTCGCGTTTTCAGGCTGTCAATGGCAAACACTTTTTGATTAGCCAAATCATACCTTGCATTACGCCGTCGTGATTTTTCAAGAGAACGCGCGTTTGGCCTTAAATAAGCCCCCCAAACGGACCCTTAGTAACTTTATATGAAGTCAACATTTAATATTTAAAGTACTCCATACACTTGTGCTTAATACAATCAAGAGTATTCTAATCTGTACTATAATTCATAATTAATCTTAGGACTAATTAATACTTAATGAATTAAAGACATGATGATGTCAGAAGTCAAACGAATTCTCATACCATTAGACATCCTTGTGCATGCTCAGACACTGATTTTCAAGTTTTTTTTTTCTAACATTCGAACATCTATAATATAAGGAAGGACGGTTTTGGCATTGTTCAATGAACAGTTTCAAGTAGGGCTGTAAACGAGCCGAGCCGAGTCAAGCTTTGAAATTTTGAGCTCGAGCTTGAATAAAAAATATCGAGCTCGAGCTTTTCTTGAGCTCGAGCCCAAAATTCATGTTCGAGCTCGGCTCGAATCAAGTTTCGAGCTGGCTCGCGAGCTTTTCGCGAGCTGCTCGAACTCGAGTTTTAACGAGCCGAGTTCGAGCTTCGACTTATTTTTTGAAAAAAATCTGAAATCAAACGAGCTTTTAACGAGCTCGAGCTTCAACTTATTTTTTGAAAAAAATCTGAAATCAAATGAGTTTTTAACGAGCCGAGCTCGAGCTTCGACTTATTTTTTGAAAAAAATCTGAAATCAAACGAGCTTTTAACGAGCCGAGCTCGAGCTTCGACTTATATATATATATATACAAAAACTTATTCGAGCTTTTAACGAGCCGAGCCCGAGTCGATCTCAAACGAGTCGATCTCGAACAGAGCTCGTCGAACATACGAGCCGAACACGAGCCGGCTCGAAAAAAATGACGAGCTAGAAATTCGGTTCGAGCTCGAGCTCGAGTTCACCTCAAGCCCACTCGAACTCGAACATTTTTCGAGCCGAGCCCGAGCCGAGCTCAAGCCGGCTCGGTTCGTGTAACAGCCCTAGTTTCAAGTGTCCATTTAACCATTTTGCCCCCACTTTTTGTCCCTTTTCCATTTTGCACTCTCATTAAAAAAAAAATTTTTAATTTTTTTTTAAAAAAAATTCCCGTGTCCTCGGACAAGGGCTTTTTTTTTTTAAAAAAAATTTTCCCGTGTCCTCGGACACGGGCTTTTACTAGTCACATTATATGGAATATCTACTAACTTGATTCGAGCCGTGAAGAATTACAACAGCGACAAAGCTACCTAACAAAGTTTTAACGATATTGCATTTTAATCAGATAATTTAGACGTTTATTGATATATAAATCCTCTTCCAATCGAAATGATGTCATATTTTGTAGGATGGAATGACTCGATTCTGTTGGCGAGGCGGGCGCCCCATCTAGGATGAGGCGAGCGCCTGGATTACCGTAGCTGGGGTCTTGGATGATAGGTTTGAGGCGGCCGCATGGAGGCTTCTTGGGCGAGCCCCTCGAGTCCAGTAGGTTGGCCATGACTTGGCGACATTCGAGGCGGGCGCATGACTCTGGTGAGGCGGACGCTTCAGCGACAGAAGCTAAGGGCGAGGTTTGGCCGTCGCCAGGCGGGCGCCTGGATGTGCTGAGGCGGGCGCCTCAAGGCCCAGCGCGAGGGTTTTGCTGACGGGCTTCTTTATTGTTTTAGGTCTTAGTTTTGGGCTAGGGTTGTCATATAAATACATGTTTGTAACCCTATGTAAAGACTAGAGGAGATCATTGCACAAATAATAAAGAAGTAGTTCAAAACCCCAAACAATTACATCTCTTTTCTCTTTCGATTTCTCAATTGCTTGTGTGTGTTCTTGGTTTTTGTCAATTGGCTTCCGCTGCGATTGCACAACAACTGATATCAGAGCCAGGGTGCAACTGGTATCAAAGCCAGGTTGCGATGGCTGGGGTTAATTCTATCACCGTGAAGTCCGATGTTCAGAAGTTTGATGGGCATGGAAACTTTGCGCTATGGCAAATGAGGGTGAAGGATTTTCTGGTTCAAGCAGACTTGGGAAAGGTTCTCCGATATTCGACTAAACCCAATGATATCGAAGAAGGACCATGGAAGGAGTTGCAAGAACGGACTGTATCTTTAATACGGCAGTGCCTTGCGGATGAGGTGGTGTATCATGTGATCGATGAAGAATCACCGACGAAGGTTTGGGAGATTTTGGAGGTCAGGTATATGTCAAAATCTTTGTCAAACAAGTCAAGGCCTCAAGCAAAGGTTGTATGGGCTTAAGATGGCAGAGGGTTCGGATCTTGAATCTCATATCCACACGTTTAATCAAATTCTCAACGATTTGGTTAGGGTGGAGGTAATGTTCGAGGAGGAGGACAAGGCGTTGATGCTGTTGAATTCGTTACCGACTTCTTCGACATACGAAAACCTTATTACTACGTTGACTTGGGGGAAGGATACTGTGGAATTGGAACCGGTCACAGAAGATCTTCTAGCTTTTCATAAATGTAGAAGTCCGTTGATGAACTGCGGGTGAGGGTTATTTCAGTGAAGGAGAATCAGGAACGTGGGAGAGCCCAGTTCCGGGATAATTCGCAGAGACAGAATTCCCGTTCGTAGTCAAGGAAGAAGTATAAGGGGAATTGTTTCAAGTGTGGGCAGAAGGGGCACAAGAGGCAGAATTGTCCGGAGAAGGGGAACGGTAAAGGCAGAGAAGGATCTTAAAAGTCAGTTAATGTGTTTGAAGATTGCTCAGAGGATGTGGATGGAGATATGCTCACGACTTCATCAGCTGCAGAGCACCCGACAGATGGCTGGATTCTGGATTCGGCATGTTCGTTACACGTGACGGCGAATCGTGATTGGTTCGATACCTACAAGTCAGTTAATTCTGGTATAGTTACTATGGGTAATGGTGCTACATGTAAAATTGCTGGCATAGGAACTATAAGAATTAAGATGTATCACTACCAGAAACAGGTCATTTAGCGACGGAATTATCAGCGACGGACAGATTCCGTCGCTAAATAGCGGCGGAATATAGGCTTCAGCGTCGGAAAATTTTTGGCGTCAAATTTAGCGACGAAATTTAATTCCGCCGCTAAATTCCGCCGCTAAAACGAATATTCCTCGAATATTCGTTTATTTTCGCCGCTAATTTGGCGGTTGATTTATCGACGGAATATTCCGCCGCTAAATATTTATCAGCGACGGAATTATTCCGCCGGTGAAAATATATCATATTTTTATTTTTTTATTTATCAGCGTCGGAAATATTCCGACGGTGAAATTAAAATATTTTTTATTTTTCCTTTTGAAATATTACACCGACGGAATATTTCCGACGGTGAAATTAAATGTTTTTTTTTTATTAAACACCGACGGAATATTTCCGCCGCTGATAATTTAATATTTTTTATTTATCAATGACTGAAAATTCCGTCGTCGATAATAAAATGTAATTTTTGTTTATTTTTAGAACTAATTAACAAAATAACAAACTAAAAAACATTAAAATATCATAAATATTTATGATATTTTTGAGAAAATAACTAAATCATAAATATTTATTAATTTTAATTTTATAATGCCATTATTTTTATTTATATAAAATATGAAAGTTATTTTAAATTACTCTCAAAAATAAATATGAGTCAATAAATATTATTTTTGAAAAAATAAATAAATTATAAACCCTAAACCTAATACCCTATATACTATACACTATATATACCCTATATCCTATACCCTATACCCTATACCTATACTTATACCTATACCCCATATGTATACCCTATATATATGCCTCTATACTTATGCCCATGCCCTATACGCTCTATGCCCATACCCCTATGCCTCTTACGCCCTATCTCTCCATGTTTATGCCTCTATACTCCTATATGCCCTATACCCATGCCCTATGCCCTATACCTATACTCTATACCCTATACCTATATCCTATACCATATACTTATACCCTATACTATACTCCTATACCCTATACTCTATACTTATACCCTATACCTATTATACCCTATACACTTATACTCCTATACTATACTCTATACTTATACCTATACTCTTACTCCTATACTCTATACCCTAAACCCTAACCTATATACTATACTATACCCTATACTTATACTCCTATACCACTATACACTTATATTATACACTATACTTATATGCCTATACTTATACTCCTATACACTATACCCTATTCCCAAATTGGTAAATTGCATACAATTTTAAATTTTTTATCCAAAATAAAACAAAACAAGATTAGTCCAAAACAAGGAACTAACTAACTATTAGACAACACTCTGGAGATTATTGTCTCATAAGTCATAACTAAGATATCCAAAACAAAGACCCACATCATTATTGCTGAGCACACCGTACTCTCGGCCCCCACCACCGCGCATGTCATCATCTACATCGTAAGCTTCAATGTTGACATCGCAAGGGTCAGTCTCCTCGCACTCATCATCAAGCTCCATATCCGCGTCATCCGCGATGAAGGCCAGGAGTATAGTGTGGTATGTGGCATAGTGGTATGTGGTATGTGTGGCATATGTGGCATGTGTGGCATAGGTATGTGGCATAGTGGCATAGGTATGTGGCATGTGGTATGTGGCATGTGGTATACAGATGTGTATAAACAGATAGGTATAAACAGATGTGGTATGTGTATGAGTGGTATGTGGCATGTATGTGGTATGTGGTATAAACAGATAGGTATGATATGTGGCATGTGGGTATAGTGGTATAGTGGTATAGGGCATGTGGTATGTGGCATAGGTATGTGGCATAGGTATAGTGTATGTGGCATAGGCATGTGGCATGTGGTATGGCATGTGGCATGTATGTATAGGGTATATGGCATAGTGGTATGTGGTATAGGATATGTGGTATAGATATAGCGGTATAGGGGCATAGTGGCATGTGGTATAAATGTAGGTATGTGTGGTATACAGATAGTGGCATGTGGTATAAACAGAGATAGTGTATAACAGATAGTGGTATAGTGGTATAAACAGATAGTGTATAGGTATGTCAGATAGGTATAGTGATAGGGTATGTGATATGTGGTATGTGGCATGTGGTATGTGTGGTATGTGGTATATGGTATGTGGTATCAGGTATGTGTATGTGGTATAGGTATGTGGGTATAGGGTATAGTGGTATGTATAAAAATAATGGCATTATAAAATTAAAATTAATTAATATTTATGATTTATTTATTTTTTCAAAAATATCATAAATATTTATGATTTATTTATTTTTATATAAATAAAAATAATGATATTTATTAAATTAAAAATTTTTCAAAAATAATATTTATTGACTCATATTTATTTTTTTGAGAGTAATTTAAAATAACTTTCATATTTTATATAAATAAAAATAATGGCATTATAAAATTAAAATTAATTAATATTTATGATTTATTTATTTTTTCAAAAATATCATAAATATTTATGATTTATTTATTTTTATATAAATAAAAATAATGATATTTATTAAATTAAAAATTTTTCAAAAATAATATTTATTGACTCATATTTATTTTTTTGAGAGTAATTTAAAATAACTTTCATATTTTATATAAATAAAAATAATGGCATTATAAAATTAAAATTAATTAATATTTATGATTTATTTATTTTTTCAAAAATATCATAAATATTTATGATTTATTTATTTTTATATAAATAAAAATAATGATATTTATTAAATTAAAATTAATAAATATTAATGATTTATTTATTTTTTCAAAAATATAATGAAAACAATTATATTTATTAATAATAGCGGCGGAAATTTCCGTCGCTGAATTTAAAATCGCGGCGGAAATTTCCGTCGGTGAGAGTGCCATGTCATCGATCCAGTGAGCGTACGTATAGTTTAGCTGCCGGATTTACAGCGACGGAATATTCCGCCGCTAAATATTAATTATAGCGTCGGAATTTAATTTCCGCCGCTATAATTAATATTTAGCGGCGAAATATTCCGTCGCTGGTGGAAATTATAAATACTCATTTAATCCCTGAATTTATCAATTACGTATCATTTCCCTCTCTCTCTCTTCCCGCTTTCTCTCTCTTCCCGCTCTCTCTGCGACCTAAGAAGAAAGAAGAAGAAGAATCGCCGCCGTCTCCGTCCACCTCTCCACCGTCTCCGCCGTGACGAAGCTTCGCCGTCCACCATCTCCACCGTCTTCACCATCTCGCGTCTCTCTCTCCCCTGGTATAGCGATCCAATTTCTCAATCCTAGCTTCTCTTCAAGGTACGTGATTTCCCTTAAACTACATTCGATTGTATTTTTTTCATCAATTATAGTGCTGATTTCCCTTCAAGAAAGATGCACCCTGGCCAATTTTTTTACTCGCCTTAAAAAAAGTTTTTTTTTTTTATTTTATCTGAGTGCACGTCCCTTGGTTTGATTTTGAATCATTGGGTTTCTTATTGTCGGATTTAGCCGTGTTACAAAGAGGCATGGCTTCAAGAAATTGGTCGGTGAAATTTTGATTTTTTTTTGTTTATTTCGTATAAATTATCTTTTTTTTTTTAATTTGTACTAAAATGTGCCGGCCTTTGAAAGTTTGACAGCTTCATCCGGATTTTGTCTAGGTTAATGAGTGTAGATTTAATAACTATTTAACCATACTTGTAGTACAAATTTAGTACTATAATTTAGAACTTGGAATGGGCCAAAATGATATTGGCAAGAGCTTTAAGTAGTGGCATGAAGTTGCTTGAAAAGCAGTTTTGGCACTTGCACTAAGTAAATCTGCAGCTTGGATGCTTTTTCTAGGCTTTGTAAACCTAGCCTAAACAACATGGAATTGAATGATTTTTAATCCTATATCTAGTACAACTTTAGTACTACATTAGGGAACTTGAAATGGTCCAATTGGTTAAAGGGAAGTGCTTTAAATATTGACCTAAAGTTGCTTGGCAGGCATGTTTGAAAGCTGAACTATTTTACCCTGTAGTCTTGGTCCATGTTTGAGGCATTGGAAACCTAGGATAAACAACTCGGATTGAAACACTTTTTGATCATGTATTTAGTACAGCTTTAGTACTACATAATGGAGTTTTAATTGGGCCAAGAAGATATTGATAAGGTCCTTAAATAATGTCTCAAAAATGCTTGAGAGGCGATTATGAAACTTGAGCCAAAGTTTTTAAGACTCGGGAAAATGAACCTGAACCCTAAAGGGAAGTTGTTCAGTGCTGTATAATGATTGTGTAGGGTTATTTATATGTTGTATTACCCCTACGTGATGACTTGTATAAGGTTTTTTAATTTGTACTAAATGTTCTGGATTGTTACTTTTTTCTATTACTTAGGGTTATAGTAAGTAACATTGCAGTTTATGGGCTTCCCCCAAGGTATATCTCTATAGCAGGTTATGGTAATGTCAATGATGAACCTGACATTACACCAGCTTATGTTTAGTCATGACAAACATAATTTGGGGTGTCGAACTAGAAGCTGAAATCTTAAATATGTTAGCATTTTGAAAATAAACATATGTTTTTAGCAGATGTTCGCACCAAACCAACTGAAAGTAAGAAACTTCACCCATACTCACCCAGCCCGGGGATCTCTAACGATTCGCTGGAGTCTTTTCACCCGTCTCAATATTGTGAGCAAAGACATCTAATCCTGAGTTTGCCAACATTGATACTGCTTCTAAGTCACCCCGAAAATCGGAGGTCAAACACTCGATCATAATATCGTGCTTGAGTTTGCCTAGCATGACTACCATTCCTTTGAAGGATGCTTACTTCAATTATATTTTCTATGGGAAAGTTAGGAAGTTGTGAGGTTGTAATTTTGCTTGGGGATTTTAACTAGGTTTTTTGTTCAAATTTATAATGATATCGCACACGAAGATAGTTTGACCGAATTTAGGTAATTTGAGCTTTAAAATGAGGTACTTTTGATACATTTTTTCCAATAATATGAATCATATATCATGCCTTAACCCTACTCACTTTAACAAGATTTAACTACCTAAAGGTGGATAATCATGAAATTGATTCATGCTAGTATTCACACATAGTAAACATAAATCATGCAACTATATTATTAATGTCTTTCGAAACATGAAAGAATTAGGAAGAATAATAACAATTTTGATAACCCAACAAATATATTAAACTAATAAAACAAATATATTAAACTAATAAAAGTAAGCACGAATGATCATGAGTTGAGACTTTAATTGATCTCAATTACAAACAAATAAGTAAGAAAACCGTGGATGAAATAGTTTAGGAACATCTAGTTCTAGATCTCATTTTGGGGCGATTGACGGCATCGCGGGCGGTGATTATGTCGCCTACGTTTGAGCGCCCGATATCAATCCCGGTACCCTAGATGCACCTTATATGAAACAAATTAGGATACGCTTTCGTATCCTAGTTTGTTACATATTTAGTAATATTAACGAATAGAAGAAAACATATGTTAGTAATATTAACGAATAGAAGAAAACATATGCCACTATAAAGAAAACGATAAATAACCGTACTCATAATCAAATATGTAACATGTTATATTTAGTAAACATAACATGTTACATATTTAGTAAACATAACATGTTACATATGCAACAATTAGATAAGTTACTAAATATCTAATTTTCAAGTCTTTTAATCCAACTCCACTACTATCACGTACAACCACTACCACGGGTTATGCCGAGTGGAAAATCTCAAGTTTTTTGCACAAGCATTAGGTCCAAAGATTGAAACTTTGAAAGTAGATTTAGCAATTAATCGTAAAACAAGAAAATCCCCAACTTCGCTTGTAGAAGATACAAAACCGCAGCTGGGGATTTTCTTGTTTTCTCGATTAATTATAATAGTAAATCTACTTTTAAAGTTTCAATCTTTGGGCCAAATGCTTGTGCAATAGACTTGATATTTTCCATCGGTGTAACATGTTATATTTAGTAAATATAACATGTTACATATTTAGTAAACATAACATGTTACATATGCAACAATTAGATAAGTATTTAAATATCTAATTTTCAAGTCTTTTAATGATAAAAAGCTAAAAAGTTACTAAATATCTAATTTTCAAGTCTTTTAATCCAACTCCACTACTATCACGTACAACCACTACCACGGGGTTATGCCGAGTGGAAAATCTCAGTTTTTTGCACAAGCATTAGGTCCAAAGATTGAAACTTTGAAAGTAGATTTAGCAATTAATCGAAAATAAGAAAATCCCCAACTTCGCCTTGTAGAAGATACAAAAACCGCAGCTTGGGGATTTTCTTGTTTTCTCGATTAATTATAATAGTAAATCTACTTTTAAAGTTTCAATCTTTGGGCCAAATGCTTGTGCAATAGACTTGATATTTTCCATCGGTGTAACATGTTATATTTAGTAAATATAACATGTTACATATTTAGTAAACATAACATATTACATATGCAACAATTAGATAAGTTACTAAATATCTAATTTTCAAGTCTTTTAAAGTCAAAGGGGAGGAAGGGGGTGAATGTATCAATAATGTAACATATTCAACCGCACACTACCTTAGTGGTTCTAGATCCCATTTTGGGGCGATTGACGGCATCGCGGACGGTGATGTAATATCGCCTACGTTTGAGCGCCCGATATCAATCCCGGCACCCTAGATGCACCTTAGGTATTGTGGTTGGTGGTTAACATCTTAAAATATAATAAGATGAGAGCCTTCTCACCCACGCCTATCAAAATCCGTCCATTTGATCAAGAAAGATAGAGCAAATAGTTCTGTCAGCTTGAGCAAAGGATTTTCTGCTTAATAAGAGTTTTTCCAGCCACTGTTTCTCTCTCTCTAAGGATCTCAAACATCACAGCCCATGTTCACACAATGCTTTACTTCATCAGAATACGGTCACAAGTAAAAACAAGGTAACAAAGATAACACCAAAGCTGAAGAGAAAACAGAATCTTTCCTCCAATTTTTTCAATCTTCCACCTTCCATTTACTCGAGATCTGACAGTAATCTTCCTCATGAGCTTGAAAGGGGCGGCAGTTGCCTCAATCTCACGGTTGCTTCGCATGTGCAACCGTGAGATTGAGTGTGCAACCGTGAGATTGAGGGCAACACCGCCACCTTTCGTGCTCATGAGGAAGATTCTCGCAATCAGATCTTGGGTAAATGGAAGGTGGAGATTGAAAAATTGGAGGAAATTTCGTTTTCTCTTCACCGGTGTTATATCGTTACCTTGTTTTTACTTGTGACCGTATATCACCAAAGTGAAGAGTAAAACAGCACCGTCAAGACATGGCCGTGATGTTTGAGATTCTTAGAGAGGAGGACAAATGAAACCGGAAAAACCTATATTAAATGTAAAATCCTTTGCTCAAACCGACAAGAACTTATTTGCTCTATCTTTCTTGGTCTAAGCCGAGATAGGGTTTTGATAGTCAGGATGATAACGACTCTTATCTTGTTTATAAATGTTAATTTAATTCATCATTGTAAAATTATATATTTTACAACAAAGAATTAAATATTAATATTTAAAATTATTCACAATAGTAATAATTTAGGTCTATGCAAAAGCCGAAATTTCTTTATTTTCGATTATAAAGCAAGTAGGCAAAGTGATATTTGCATTTCATATAATCATGCATTTCGGGATGGGATAGGTTTATCAAACATGCACTTAAAGGACAGAGTAGGTGGTTAGGTAGGGACACCATTATCCTTTAGTTTAGTTTGAACTAGAGCTCAAGATTTGTTGATACAATTATTCACAATATTAATAGGTAAAAGTCCCAAAGAATTTCCAATTTAAGGCAAAGATGGAGCATTACAATGGAGAAATTGTTTCCCGCGAGTTTCAATTTCAACAAGACATTCTTGAACTCACGCGCTTTCACCAAAAACAACACCGGAAACTTATTGACAGGAGGTATAGCATGCCATGCATCTCGGTCTCTAAAAGATTGGAAGATTGATTGGGATCCGCTCCGAGCCGCTTCGTGCTTTTGGGATTCTGAGCGACATGTGTTCACCCTATCGTACAAACGATCCGATGCCAACGATGGAGGATTTTCGAGCACCGATCGGTGTGGCCGAGCCGAGGACCGTGGCATTTCCTCGAGACAGACGATCGCCACGGAGCAACTATCCGAATTCTTGGGATTATCACAGACCGGGTATCGGGCATTGTCGTTGACGATAGATTCATAGACTTGACTCATATAGCCGTATTGAGTCGGACCAGCCCCTGACCGTTTGATCTATCCACTTCCTTAGATATATTCATGTTGCTCATTCCGTCCGCGCACTACTTCGCGGCTACATCGGAGTGTGTCCACTACGCCGTTAGAGATCATCAGCACTGAGAGGTGATCGAGGAGTTGACATCCGGCATATTCAATCCGGACAGGAGCGATGGACATCATTCCACCGTTGCTAGCAGAGACATACCACTAAGATTGATAGATTAGCCGGAGGATCCGAGTACATTGGTTCAGCAAATTGCATTACTATCATTGTGGCCGTATGAGAGATTTCGTTGATCTCGCCACCGCTGCAGGGGCGTACGGCATTACCTTGGGTGACCGGACAAACACAGATATTGAGGGATGCCGCTACCGAGAGTTGGCATAGGAGGTTGGCCTTGGCCCGATATGAGACCGCAAACCCGTACTATTGGATTCCGGCATGGGGATTGCGTACTATGAGAGATATTCAGACGGGCCGCTTATTGTCCGACTTCCGGACTACATGTATCATCCTTTGCATTCCATCTCTAGTGAGCAGACAAGACGGATACCCGCAGCAGACCATCTCGACTTTGAGAGAGCAGCTTGACGACTAATACAATGCCGATGATTATGACCGAGCCTCGTACTACACATTTCTTTGCGTAGCATTTCTAGAGGGCTTTCTTCCGATACGACCACTACTCCGTCGACTAGAGGTAGCACATTTCGACCACCGAGTATCCGACATGGTACGAGGAGCAAGAAGGTCCCGTACAACTGATGATAGAGGCTCGACGCCGAGAGTGTTTTGGGGCGTACTATTCTTCCAAATGACATTAAGAGGCATGGAGGCCAAGAGCAACCCCGATGAAATCACCGGCGACATTGCAAAGACATGAGAGACGGGAGATTCTGAGAGCCGCTGAGAAATGATCCCGAAGTGATAGCTCGCAGGAGGCCTCGAGGCAGAAAGAGCAAGACCGAGAGCTACCAGACCGATTGATCCACCACTCACACGATACCCGAGCCAGACGAGGTCCGACCGACTTTTTCAACATACCTAGACCAAAGACCTCCTGGGACCGAGGCGGAGGAAGAGTAGAGATTCGAGTTCGGGAGCGGGAACGAGTTCCTAGACACTTTAAGAAGACCTCGTTAATATATTGTTAAATATGAGTTAGAAGCTTTATATTTATTTTAAGAAGATCTCGTGTTGCTTTTAAGTTTGTAATTCAAATTTAGGGAATGATAATACGTTAATTACTTCTAAACTGTTAATATATTATGAAATCCAATAATTATTAACATCCCGATTTTGTTTCATCCGTCGATTAAATTGAGTGTACGTATAATATATGGATTGCAATGCAGAGTGATGTCTCGTTAACGATGATCGTAGTTGGATGTATAAGCGGAAGTTGCCGAATCAACGCGTATCAATCCCGAGTTTTATGTAGGGTCAAGGGGTTTGTTGAATTTGCTCAATTAAATAAAACCGGTCACATGGATAAGGATGGTAAGATTAGGTGTCCATGCGACAAGTGTTGTAATGTCAAGTATCTAAGCTTGATCGAGACTCGTAAACATCTTTTGCGTAACGGGTTTGAAGTTGGGTACAAACGGTGGACCCGTCATGGTGAGCCGAGATTGCGCACAAATGTTGCGAATAATCCCCCGAGAATATTCATGTACCTCCCGAACCCGAACCTATTATTCAGACAATGAAGAACCACCTTTGAATATGGAAGATATGGTTAGGATGCAAATGTCCTTCCTTCGATTGGTCGTAGAACCAACAAAGAAGAACCAACCCCGCAGCCCAAGAAATTTATTGATGCTATGGACTCGCAAAAGAGAAGGTCTATCCATGTTGCGAGATCGCGTGTTGGAGGCCGTGGCCGAGCTCCTTAACATAAAGGCCGATTGCAATATTAGCCGCTCCGCTTATAATCGTATCATGAAAGCAATTAAGCGGATGTTGCCGAAAGAGAATAAGATGGTTACAAACTTTTATGAGACAAAGAAGTTGGTTGGGCGTATTGGGCTATGTTATGAAAAGATTGATGCGTGTAAGAATGATCGCATGCTATTCTACAAGGAAGATTCACGTAAGACAGAGTGTTCAATTTGCGGACAAAGTAGATATAAGCCAAATCGGAGGGGGAGTTCAAAACACAAGAAAAACAGACCACATAAGCAAATGCGTTACATGCCGTTGATTCCAAGATCGCAACGCCTCTACGCGTCTAAATCTACCGCAGAGGCAATGCGTTGGCATAAGGAAAGTTTGCGTGAAGAGGGTGTGTTGATTCATCCCTGTGATGGGAGGCATGGAAACACTTTGATGAGACTTATCCCGACTTTGCGTCTCGAAGCAAGAAATATACTAAGCATGCATCTCGCTTCCGATGGTTTCAATCCGTTTGGTCCTGGGCAAAATCTTACTCTTGTTGGCCGGCTATAGCCACCGTCTACAATCTTCCGCCCGGTTGTGTATGAGTGATCCCTACATGTTCTTGTCGTTATTCATCCCCGGCCCAAATGTACTCGGGAGGAACATCGACGTCTATCTCCGACCTTGATGGACGAATTGAAGCACTTTGGGAGGATGGGGTCGAAACGTGGGATGCTTTCAAGCGAGAGAATTTCAAAGATGAAGGTCGCGTTGATGTGGACAGCTAATGACTTCCCCGCATATGGGATGTTATCGGGTTGGAGCACCCACGGAAGTTGGCCCGTCCGTATTGTATGAGTGACACAAAGTCTTTCACGCTCACGCACTCGGAAAACCATGTTGGTTCGATTGCCATAGACAATTTCTTCCGGAGGACCACCCATTCAGACCCGTAAGAATGCGTTTAAAAAGAACAAGATTGACCATGATGAGGCCCCGATTCGTTTAAGTGGTGACACCTGGCCTATGAGGAGGTATCTAGATTGCCCGATCCTCTGGGGAAAAGTTTTCAAGACCAAAATACAAGGGTTTGGGACTACCCATAACTCGGATCAAGAGGAGTATATTTTGGGAGCCGCCATACCGGAAAACAAATCTCATTCGACATAACCTTGACGTGATGCACATCGAGAAGAATGTATTCGATAATGTTTTTAACACGTTGATGGATTTCAAGAGAACAACTAAAGACAACGAAAAGCTCGAAAGGACCTTAAGGAAATCTGTAAGCGGCCGGCCTTAGACTTGGTATACGTCAATGGTAAAACCAGCTAGACCGATGGCTCAATACGTGCTTACAAAGGAAAAGAAGCTCCTCCTCCCGAAATGGCTCAAGGATTTAAGGCTTCCTGATGGTTACGCGTCTAACATTGGTAACTCGTGTCAATGTAGAGGAGGGGAAAGTGCAGTGGTTTGAAGAGTCACGATTGCCACGTTTTGGCCGGATAGGCTACTTCCGATTGCTCGTGGGTCTCTTGCCCGACAATATCCGGTGGCGCAATGCAGTTAAGTGAGTTTTTCCGAGCGTTAACATCGACCACACCGCGTGTGATCACATGAAAAAGCTTGAGGAGAGCATCGTAGTGACTTTGTGCAAACTTGAGAAGATATTTCCTCCTTCATTCTTTGATTCTATGGAGCATTTACCGGTCCACTTGGCATACGAAGCTAGAGTCGGTGGTCCAGCTTCAATACGTATGGATGTATCCATTTGAGAGGTAATTGAATTTATTCTATTTCTAAATAATTTGAGCGTTAACAATATACCTTCTTTAACATTATTTATGTTTTAATCTACGAATGACTTTTAGGTATCTAGGCCAATTGAAAAGGAAGATGAGCAATAGGGCCATGGTCGAGGCCTCAATTTCGTAGGTCGTTATCATAGATGAGATTGTTGCCTTTGTCTAACATATTTTCCTCCCGATGTTGATACGAGATTGACTAGGGTTGGCCGCAATTACGATGGTGGTTTTCCGTCTAAGGGAAACATCTCTCGTATTTTCATCCCCCGGCCTGCTGCTCGGCAAACGGGTTGGTACGCGTACGTTAACCGCTAAAGAGTTTGCCGCGGTCGAAACGTATGTTCTTCTTAATCGCGACGAGGTTGGGGAATATATCAAGTAAGTCATTGATGTTATGTTTACGCCTCGTCGATTAAATTATGCATGTTTAATTACCTCGCATATGAAATGCCTTGTTTAACCCTATTGCAGTAATGTTTGAAGATTTAGCTCAGATTTATCTCCGTAACTCATCGCAACTAGGACAGAAAGAGAATTTCCAAACCGGCTAAGGAAATATGTAAATATTTCGTTTCATTCAAATTTATTCTATACACTTCTTTAAACATTCAATCTTAAAATTGTATTAAATTGGTTACAATATTGTCTTATAGATAGCCGAACATCCGGTGATGCCAAAGCCGCGAGGTTAAGACATTTAGCATCATCTCCGTACTTGAACGTTCATTTATACAACGGTTATTTCGTGAATGGCTATGTGTTTCATACCAAAGCTTACGGGGCTCTAAATTGACGTGGAATAGCGGTGTGAAGCTTATAGGGAATGATTATTATGGCGTCCCGAAAGAAGTAGTCGAGGTGGAGTATTTCGGTAGAAACAAAGTGTTGTCTTGTTCAATTGTGATTGGCGGGATGCCGTGCGAGGTGTTAAGAAGCACCCCATATTTGACCTCGTCGATGTAAAGGACTCGTCCGTACATAATGGCGACGACGTCTTCATCTTAGCATCTCAAGCACAACAGTATACATGACTCCCTACCCTCGTCCGCGACCCGACGGATTGTGGGTCGTTTGGATGACCAAGGCTAGGAGCATGATTGACAACCTACCCTCGTCGACAACTACAGAGTCGTCATTAGAAACACCCTATCAAGAGGATGAAATGCCGTTGCCACCTAACGTTTCATCGCCTAATCATCCATTAGATGATGTCACTCATATTCCTCAAAATGTTGATGAACCCGAGGAGGATATCTTACCAATGAATTTGCCAACTCCCCGCCTCGTTCGTGTCATCTCGCGCACATTGATATTGATGAATCGTAGGAAGAGGAAGAGGAAGAGGAAGAGGAAGAGGAAGAGGAAGAGGAAGAGGAACCAGAGTTTGATTCATCGTAGTCCGAAGACGAAGATGAAGAACTCGAGTTTTGTAGTAATTCGTGAGTCCAAAGGATGATGATGGGGACGAAGATTAATAATAGTTTAAAGTTTAAAATTGTATTGTGAATGCTTTAGATTATTAGAACTTTAAAGTTTTATATGTATTGTGAATGCTTTAGATTATTAGAACTTTAAAGTTTCATATGTATTGTGAATGCTTTAGATTATTTTTAATATCCGTCTTTTTATATATATTGTGAATGCTATAGATTATTAGAACTTTAAAGTTTTATATGTATTGTGAATGCTTTATATTATTAATAGTTTAAAGTTTTATATGTATTGTGAATGCTTTAGATTATTAGAACTTTAAAGTTTTAGATGTATTGTGAATATATTGTTTCCTATTGTTAAAGTTGTATATTTTAATATTTTTACTGTAATACAAAGATGAGTTCTAGTAGAAAGGGCAAGGGTAAGAAGACTAAGCCTATTTACACATTGATTACCGGGACGCAACCGTCCCGATCCGGTAGCGATGATGTCGACCCTTCACGCAAGAGTACTAGCTCCACCTCTCGGGGCCGATACTCGACTACCGTCGATTCCGAGGAGGATATTTGTCGATATCATCACTTTATGACCAAGTAAGTAACTCTTCATTAATTTGATATAAGTTGGTTCCTTTTTGCTTTATATATAATTCATTATTTAAGTTAAAATGTTATTGTATAAATATACTTGGCAGTGTTTGTAGGTGGATACCCCACCCTGTGGACTAAGATCGGGCAATACCGCGGTCTCGAAAATGACCGAGTTTTGGCCCAACTGGAAAAAATTGCCACAGAGGCGTAAGGACGATGCGTGGGATGAGTTTAAGGTAATGTGTTAATGGTTTTTATTTAAAACTTAAATGTTAGTTTGTTATTAAAATGTTATAATTAATAATGATTGTACTCTTTAGTTTTGTAATGTTATCATTATATGTTGTAGGCTAAATATTATTGGGCGCCGTACATCGCCGATGCGACTGGCTAGATATGTTTACGATGAGCAGCTCACAAGCTATTTAAGGATTTTATTTGTAACATATTTATCTATCCTTAATTAGTTTAATTAACAATGATTATACTCTTTAATTTTATAATGTCATCATTATATGTTTACGAGATATTCATATTTTTTATAGGTACCACGAAGAAAAATTATTATACTACTCGGCTCGCGGCGGGAGAACAAATTCTCAGGTCCTACTTTATGACCGATGAGGTGTTTGGTCAATTTTGCGAATATTGGGAGTCGCTCGCGGCGAAGGCTATATCCGAACAGCCAAGGCCAATAGAGCAGCTCCTGGGTCGGCGGCGCGCATACCGGGGGACGCCACGGCCGCCGAGCATCACGACCGCATGGTATGTATGTTAATTTAAATGTAGTAGTGTATGGATGCTTTTAAATAGGTTTATGTACGTATGTTAGCCGGGAGCCAATGTTGATGCTATGAAATCCATAGTTTTAGTGTAAATGTAGTGTATGCATGCTTTTAAATCGCCTTAAATGTTGCATTTATATATACAATTTCAAAGTAATAATCTCGCTTATTTTATTTATAGGAAAGGGAGTATGGTCCGAATATCGCTTTGTGGATGTTTACGCTAGCACCCATATTCTAATTCTACAAATGCCCGATCAACCTCCGCAATGGGTCGACGATCGATCTCGCTAATCGCTCTCAGTAAGTAAACTACCATTAAATGACTTGATTTTGAATATGTAAATTTATTTATGTACCTTACATTGTGTATATGATTATAATTGTTTGTTTTATTTTTCAGCCGCATATCAAGCCGCCGTTGTTCCCGAAGGAACGCCTCCCGCGAGCCCGTCCCCTTCGTGCCTCGATGCTCAAGTGCGAGGTCACCTCTCGTGGACATCCAAGGAGTAGGAGCCCGAGTGTTAGGGATGGGGATTACGGGCGGCAATGCCCGTCGACGCCGACCGGCCGTCGGCGAAATGTAGCCTGTACCCCACGTTTCATGATCCGAGGGTCGACACTCGGGAGGCCGCGCTGAGGAGGAGAAACGCGAGCGGCAAAGCTTGCGATGCTGCAGCTCGTACGCAGATGCAGTGAGGAGAACGATCGACGCCATGCGCAGATTCGCAGACAAAGATGCGTAGACTCAAAGACAATTGGCGCCGTTGATGGCTCATCTCTGGCCAGACTCCTGTGGTAATTTCCGCGTCCCCAAAGTTGATTGTGACATTTTTAGACATTTTTGTATTAATTTATACTTGTTTGTAAACATTTGAGACATTTGGTACCCGCGGAGCCCCTCCCCGCCTCTCCCCCCCCCTCTCCCCCTCCCCCTCTCCTCCCCCCTCCCCCCCTCCCCTCCCCTCCCGAATTGGTACTGGTATTTAGTTTTTTATTTGGTACGCCGATATTTGAATTTTAGTTTTTATAGTTTTAGTTTTATAAATTGAAATGTTATATCGTGTACAAAAATTTTGGTTTATTGATATTTTAAATTATTTTTTTTAAATTTATTTCAGA